>JAUMHH010148920.1:0-63789 GCA_032359455.1 Chlamys rubida | reverse complement strand
GGGCTGATATGGGTTACAGCAATTGTGTCGTATCGCATATACAAAAAACCCGTATTTATTAGTAAGTATGTAATAAAGAGCAATAATATCTTAAGGTTGTGTAATATCATAAAAAAGGTATATCTACCTAATACGTAATCTGATAAAATCTGCGTCGATATCATTGACACAAAATATATTCAAACTCAATTGATAATTTAAAAACTGAACAAAAGTGTAAGAAAATGCTTTTAATTTATATTTTTGTATTCTTTTACGGCAAATCGACACTTTGTCATTAAAGTGATTTACTTTGTTAACATGCTTGCTACGATTGTCACGCCACAGCAGAATACATGTCCTTTTACAAAGGTCAATCCTTAACTAGTGTGCCATTCCTCGTAGCCAAGGAATGTGCACTTTTAGTTCTGTTTGCTACGGAGTATGACGTTTGTTATTAGGCGATTAGACATTCTTATGTATATCATTTTGTCTGTTGTTCCGCTGTACTTGCTATGTGTTTGGACACTTCTGAGTGACACTAACCCAGTAATGGTATAAATGTTATATTACAGAGAGCTTGTCTATTGCTATATTGTATATACAAAGGATTCCCATATGATAGTAAAATATGCACTTTTTTGACAGAGGACGTCACGTCCTGTTTACGCTAGAAGCACGGAAATAACCAGTTATGTATCCAAAGTGCTGCTTTGTTCAGTTTATTCCTTATGTGACGGAGTCGTATTTCATCATAAAACAGAGATTGTTTCGGAACATTAAACCATGAGCCCTTGTCCATTCTGGCATTGATTTCTTTGGCCACTGCAAGTTATTTACACGCTGAGTAGAGCTCTCTACTCGACCTTAATACTACTGGAACATGTCATTGTGCAAGTTTCATAATGCTACCCCGGCATCCGTTTTGCATAACTAAATTATAATTATTGTAATTCCATCGAAAGAATAGGAGCTGCGCACGACTACTCTCACGAAAAGAAAAAAACAACGAATTACGTTTGAGAAGAAAGAAAATGATAGAAACCAGATTTTGTATTATTGATGTGAAATTATTCCACCTGCCGGGCCATATATGTCATCCATATGTATCAGCGTTTAATTCTGAATGGACATAATGTGACAATGTCTTAGCTTACAACCCATTTAAATGTGATTCTGGAGATACAAAAACCCATAATGTTCCTATCTACGTAGTTCGTCTTGTTTTTGTTTTATATTCAAAACCACCTTAAAAAATTAAAGATATTCGTTGATATGAGCCTATTTCCTTAATCTCACGTTTTTGTTAAATACAACAGACTTTTAACTGAAGCCAGTTTTTTTCCTACTATAAACTACATAATTATGTACACGGCTTCCGACGCTATCCAAAATACAAATTCTGTACACGTGTCTGCGTGAACTTGTAGGTGGCATATTACTTTCAACCTAAGAAGTTAAAATGTCCACTTGATTACCTGGCATACATTGAAACATATCACACAATGCATAGCGTAGAAGGTGTAGCGATCGTCCCACCGAGTACATCTTTAAGTCTCTGTTACATATTCACTCTGTAGCGGATGTATTACCATATATTTGCTTAACAAAAAATATATTGGAATCATTAGATTCACACTTTTGAATGAGATTTGATTATAAGAGTATACAATTAGCCAGCTCGGCACAGAAACGGAAGGCACGCGCAGGAGACTATGTCTATGGTCATTCATGTGTAAAGAAGTAAATAATAACAATAGTTATCGTCTGACAAGAAAACTATACTATAACATTTTTATAAGGTCAAGAGAAATCTTCCATTGTGTAGAAACCTTTAACTCCCGATACGCCTGTTATATAAATGTGCCTTTATTGGATTTGTCAACTGTAAAAGTGTCGAAGCCAAATCTTGTGGATTTTTTCTGAAATCTGATTTCTTGTATTGCGATGAACATAAAATTGTTTTTGAATAACGATAGATGTATTAATTTTACTAGTTGAAATAAAAGTATCTGGTGATTTACATACATATTATAAATATCCACTACTGCATTGATTTCAATGTTGCACGCGTATAACCATTGTCTACTCGTGCGTAAAACTCAAGTTAGACATGGACACATCATTTTGAACAAATGTCAAAGGTGCAATCAGCGAACCAGAACTGTAATTTCTCACTAAATAGGTAAACATGAATTATTGGCTAAAGAAGATTACTTAATAGCACATGGTTATAGTTAATTATGGGGCAAAAGCATGGCTGTCAGTATTATATGATTAAGTGTAATACTATACTATGTACCTGCGGCTGGGTCCTTACATAATAAATCATGTATCAGATAGCACTCTAAAGACGGCATAAGATCCAGGAAGGCGAATACACCACCTCACCGCCTCCAGCACACATACACACATGCACGCATTCATTATACTCACGGAAACACGTCCATAAATGACCTTAGGGCAAAAATATTGACCCATAACAAATGAAATTAATTTATTTACCAACCGACATAGCCTAATTTTTCAGGCATTTTACATGAAAAACATAAAATTTGTTTTGGATATAGCTGATAATTTGACTTTTGTCAAAACAAAACAAAAGCAGAGCGCGATGCCAAGTAAAATGTTGAGCAGGCGATTCACCGGAGTTAGACCTCAGTTAAGGTGTGATATGGAATTCGCGAAAGAAATCCATGTTTCGATTTCATGTTATATTCTAAAGAGGGGATAAACCCTAGTTCCGTACCTCGTAACAACAGTGAAGTGTGCGTGCATGTTTGTGTGTGCTAGAGGCGGTATGGTAGGGTAGTTGCCTTCTTGGATCTTGTGCCGTCTTTAGAGTGCTATCGTATAAGTACTTTGCCGTCAGCACATAGTATAGGATTACATATTATACTGACAGCCATGATTTTGAAAAGAGGGTAGTAAATTTATGAATGCCGATTCTCAGTGGGGTGGATGCTAACGAACCAGTCAGATTAGTCATGATAACAAACATGTTCCATGTCTTAACCGTATTGTTAATCAAACCTAATGATGCACAAAGAAGATTTTACGAAATAATATACTTAATCATTTTTCTGAAAGAAAATCTTGCTTGTCATTCATGTTTATTGAAGGCTTGTTTAGAATATACTGTTCTATACTAGCACGAGCAAGCTTTTTATATATCTTTATTTTATAAACAATTCGTTTGCTATTGATGTATTTTAACATCTTTACACATTTTAACCTTTTGTTTCTTGTTTTTTATGTATTAAGTTTTTTGTGAATGTCTTTTTTTACACTGTTGTGTGGCCCTTAATGACTCAAATTGTCGATGCATAATTAGGTCTTCAGTTGTCCATGTCAGCTAGGTATAGCACATACTTTCCTTAGTATGACAATACAATACACACAATTAGTTTCAAATATCTTTTCTGACCACGAGATAATTTGCATGATACCTAGCACGGTGTTTCTCTGATGACACACTGTTAGTGTATCCGGACTTATATACTTATTGTGATAAATAAAACATAAGACCCCGAAATTATCATTGTTATTGTAAAGATTCATAATGAAAAAGTAAATCCGAAAGGCCAATAGTTCAGTACAAGATACTGACTGAACATGAACCTAACGCATGTTTGCCTGTTGCTACACCACAGTGGACATGTCATAATTAAACAAACAACTTTCATTATTGTGAAACATCTTCAATACAAACACACGTGTTTCATAAAAATACAAAATAATTTAGATAACGTTAAACTTGTTAAATGACGACATTATTCTAAAAAATGACAAAAAAATATTACTTTCTTAATAAATATTTTATCAAAATTGTCCCTCTTAAACACCGATAACAAACTTTAAACTTGTTCTGAATATAAAACAATTATAGTAATGTCAAAATTGACAAGTTATGATTTTTCGGTTAATAATAATCAATATAAAGAATAATTAATATTCTTTCCTTGTTTTAGAAATCCTTTTGGCCGAACGGTGTAAGTGGGACCGGCTGAAATTTCATTAAATCCCTGATTTTTCAAACAAATGCTATTTCTGATTTAAGACCTATGGTATTCGATTAAACTTTAATACAATCTGATATACGAAGATGTTTTACTGCAAACTTAAAAATATCTTCCCAACAGAAATGCATGTCTAAACCTACCTATTATATTTTTTTCGGTGGCTGCTGATATTCGGCTGGAACGTATTTAATTTTTTCAAGGAAAGAAATTAGCAAGGTTTCCAAAATGTTATGCAAAAATGATTGCGAACCCTACAGTATTTTAGGTCATCTAATTATAAACTTGGACAGTCTAAAGAAAATATGATTTTCATTTCAATTGTTCAATGTGATTTAGAATATCTAAGAAAACCATTATTAATTTGTTGAAGCGAAATTTGTAATCGATGTATTATATGTTCGAAAAAAACCGGCTGAGAAGCAACATACCGAACAAATATTCTAGGATCTAGGAGAATACTTTAATGTCAAAACGTCAATGATCACAAATGCTTTTGTCATTATGTAACCTTTCTAATAACTCGAGCCTCAATATATTCAATGCTATGGAAATCTACATCAAGTCGACACTCACAGGAGATGCCTTGAATTATTGCGCCAGATATATAACCGTCAGTTTATAGTTGTGATTATTTGAGAGAGCAGTATACAGACGTTCAATAAAACCCTTCTGTAATAGAAAAGTCAATCTCCAACGAACACTCTCTGATGCCATCTCAAGTATGCATGAACGAGTAGCATGGCCTCGCGCGTAACGTCCTACCACTTACCCGCTAGACTCAATAAAGGAATTAGTGTCAACAAATAAAGGGAAAACTTCACAGGCTCGCTGGCAGGGTTGAGAGATAACCAGGTTGAAATTCACGACTTCTTTCTTCCATTGTATTGATCGGCGTTAAGTAAAAGATCATGCTATAACTGAAAATCAACGTGTTTGCAGAAAATCAAGGATTAGTGTGGTTTACGCTGATTATATTCTGGTTTCGTGTAGTAATATGACGGAAATTGCTTATTTTTTTCTGAATGAATGAAATGAAAACGGTCGTATAAACAGAGGTGATAATGACATTTGTGTTTGCTGAAAGACTTCATTTGATCTGAACCCGATTACAAACGTACACAATTCAATTTCGATTTTTAGGTTTATTTCAAACTAAACCTTTCTTTTTGTGTGTGTGTTTGTTTAATGTGTCTTCAATATGATGCAATTTGCACTGTTTATCAAACACCGGCCCTATTCTTTTCTGTTATGCATTATTGCTCAATTAAAGCTTTATAAGTATGAATCATTGAACAACTAGTATTAGCACGTGCAAAGTTGTGAATGGGCAGCGTCCAATGACAATTAAGCCTGTGACCAATGTCGAAAATAAATTGCATATTTTCTACTAAACCCTGTTTCAACATAGAATAGAATTTGAATCCTCAAAAAGCATAGCACCTCCTTTTTAAATTTTACATATGATAAATATGTGTTTTGCTTAAAAACTAGTTTGCCGATATCCAGATATATTTCTACGACAAACAAAACAACCTTACCAGCCCATTAAACTGAACACGTCATCAAACACGAAGAAGCTCGTCCGAACACTATGTCACCTTGAGCCTTTTTTTAGTTGCAGCACGGCTCTTATCTTGCAACACATTTCAGGAAATAGATACGATTTTTCCAGTAAGTGTTGTTCCATTTTTGCTTCTTTTAAATTGATCTGTCAGCCTGTTGCTCATCAGTCATTGTAGTTTAATATTTTTATATGGTGGTAAGTGCAATATGCCATTCTTAAAAAAAATCAATATCTATCCTTTGTTTAATTCTATAAAAACAAAAAAACAAAAGAATAAATGTTATTGCAACGAGTCTCGCACGAGTTAAACCAACTATGAGAAAATGTAAAACATGATTTTGAGATCATTTTGAGTTATGTATTTCAAGAATTAATAAGATAAATAATATATAAAAAAATGTACCGTATTAGCAATACATAAAAACAACGACTTCCGCTGAAAAGAAAGAAAGTATGGGAGATTGCAAAGTATGATATGGAAATATTGAAATAAATCGGTCTTTCATGAGCATAAGGATTAGAGGATTTTAAATAAATGGACTACATAAACATTACATAAAGACAACACCTTCCTATGAGATCAGCCGACTATTAGAGATTGCAATATATCATTTAAATATACTGAGATGTTTCAGTCTTTAAAGAGTGTAAGGAAAGGAGGATACAAAATTGACTGCAATATATTTAACCATACTAAAATGAAATATACTGAACTAAAATATATAAAACTAAGTTGAGGTTTACTAATACTTATTGAGAAACACTTAACTTTAAGTGAGAATACTAAATAAAAAACGTTAATTTAATCCATAAATACTTATCTGAACCAAAAGTAAATTAATCAATATCAAACTCAGTTGCCAAATTAAGCTGCCTGATGGCACATTTCGTACAATTGCTGTGTCCCACTTTCAGGCATTTAATATATAACATTCGATTGCTTAAAACTGTTGAAGCCCCAGGAGACAACATTGCTGGGTACATAACTTTGCGTCCTGTTTGTGATGTATCCACTTTTTATTAAACTGTCTTCCTGCATGTAAAGAATTTTTGTCAAGCTCCTGTCTGATTGAAGTTTCCACAAAAGAAGATTCTATTTATATACCTATACCGAACACGACAGCACCTAGCCAGAAGGGAAAACTCTTTCAACTAGTAAATAATTAGTAGTCAGCACAGCCAGACTTTCTTAATCATTATATTATAGCTTTCAGCAAGCTTGCACTCATAACAGGGATCAAAAAAGCAAGAGCGGGAATCATGTGTACTAGGATATTCTAGGATTCTAAACAAAATAGAGGCGATAAAGCAGATTTGTGTTATCATTATTAAAATTGCTAGTGGAACTCATATATGATTTGTAAATAAAGTATTCCCTTAATACGTTTTACTGATATGTAAGACGTAGCCTAATAGGCATAATGTTTAAATGATAAAATGTTATAGGCGCAATCAAATATGTGTGTTTTAAATTAACGTTTCTTAATGAACAGCAGAGTTATATCAAAACGTATGAATAGTCATATACATGCATTAGATGGCTGAAGCAATATTTTACAATCATCTAGATCAGGTCCCCGTATTGTGCCCTGTTATCACAAGAAATCTGCTGCACGCATTGGCATATCTGGAACCTTAATATGTCTATCTACTTCCTAACAACGTTTTGTTTCCCAACGTCTCGCTTGGCAGTACCTCACATTTGGCGTTTGTTTTGAACGTTTGCCGAGGTGAGGAATGAAATGGATTCTGTCCAAAGTCCCTGAAAATGGTGATTGTCTTCTCCTACTTAATGTTCAGCATGTAGGGTAGTCATAATAAATGGTTAACCCTGTACCAGTGTAATATCACCGGTTGAACTACTGCGCTGTGTGCCTTTGGCATGTTATTTTGATGACGTAGCACTTTAAAGTCGGTATCACATCGGTGTTACAAATGTATAAACAAGAAGGCAAAGTGCATCAACCCTACCATTAGCACATAATATATACATGTACGCATACCAAATATACTTTGAGGTATTACCGAAATCATCAGTGCTGTTAATAGCACGTTAAACAATATAAATCCAAACCAAAGCAAACCTTAGCTGTTGGCACACGTTAAATCCTATACCAAATGAATTCTGCCTTGTTTTAAATGCATTACACACACCGAGATTTAATCCAAGTCCAAGTTACCCTGGACAAATGAGTATGATGCTGGTTGTTCCTGTAGCGGCCGTGGAATTGTATCGGAAATTGTTAACAGAAATACGGATCGCATCATCCCGTCAACGTGCCGAGAATTACATATATGTATGGGAACCTGAAACTGAAACACGAGCTGTCGTAGTCGGAACTGGCACACCAGGTTATGATTACGCCATAACGATTTATAACACCAGATAAATTATGTGATGATATAACAGATCGAAGATCTCTTTTTGAAATAGTGAATATCTAGCTACATGTACGTGCAAACTGGTAAACTGCTCCTATACATCTTATAATCATAGCTACTTTTATCATCAAATATGCCATTTGTATTTTAATATCACAGAAGGACACAATTCTAGGTAGGCTTAACAGTTGAATAAACTCGTAAATAAGTGTTTACGAAAGGATTTGTTGACAATTGTTCAGACTTTTTTGTCAATAGCAAATGCTCATTTTAACAGCACAGAAGCCCTACAGGCACATTATTTTGGGAGACAAGTTATTCGAAAAGATATCTATTATGGTCACTGAGTTTAAATGTTTAAGATGTTGCCTTACCTGTGCGGTAGTCAATTAAAACTAATGCAATAATCTGTAAAAGCTTTAACACGACCATACTTGGATAAAAGCAAATTCAGACAACGCCTACGTTCGACAAGTGAAAAATGTTACCAAGGAGATGAACAATTTATTAATTTTTAAAAGTCATGTCTTAAATGTCAAACATTTTGTTTTTCGGTCCCATGTGTGCTTTCAGCTCTTTGTCGTATTAAATTTGATCAAATACCTATAAACCAGAATTTGAAAACATCCATAACCACGTTTGCAACTATAAACAGTATTTAGAATACTCTCTACCGAAATTCAATTAAACAAATTATATGCTGAACTATGCGACAATTGTGAAATAAAAGCAACATTCTACGCCCTAACTAGAATATATCTCTCCCAATCTAGTCATCGATGATAATGTCAAAGAACGGGTATGCTTACACAGCGTAGACAGAACAGTCCTGCTTGGATATTTGATGGATCACATTATTTAACAGGACTGAGAAAATAAAATGGCAATTCGACGTTCATCGACCTATTTCCTTTTCACATTTCAATCTTTTTATTTTTCGTTTGAGGCATTATTTTTTGTGAGCTTTTTCAGCGTGGTTTGGACCTAAATGACTCACATTCTCGATTGGAATTTAAACAAATACAACCAAAGTGTCGATGTTTATCCTCGTATGTAAATAGTAATACATATTTACTACATTTTATTGCCGCTTTTTTTGTTGACGCTGCTTCCGTTCAATAAACCAAAGGCTATGCTGGATAGTAGATTCAGCTTCACCAGACAGGGCAGGGGGTGCTGGAAGTGGATGGGGGACCAGACGGAAAGCAATCCACCCATCCCTTTTATATCAGGGATGGCCCTTTGTGCAATTATGGCAACTGAAATGTGCATAATGAGACAAAGGGGACAATAATATAGCTATCAAAGTCTTTAAATGGTTGCTGCTATTCCTGTCTATATGTAAGCATGCAGCATTTTGGTAATCACAACGGTTAGTTTATATGTTGTCAGTATAATGTAACCGGGTTGAGTATTGTGTTTGAAACCTTCGGCAGGATATTACAATGAGGTAGCACTCTAAAGTCGGCAGCATATCAGAGATATCGCATGAATGTCAGTTCATCAACATACGGCTTTCAGCGCACATGCACACGTCACACAGTCTGTCCTTTAATGGTCAAAGCTGTCCATAAGACGCTAAACCTTTTAACCAAGCAATTCACTGAAACAGAGAAAACAACATCACGAAAAGCAAACAAACTAAAACCAAAGAACTCTATGAACCCACGGTAGAATTACCTGTTCGATGAAATACCGCGATACCTTTTAATTTGAACATCCATATACAAGATCCCCGTACCACTGGAAACAAACTGTATTTACGCATTGGAACTTATTTTCCGGCATTATTAAAGTGTTGATACATTCTTTCTTAAGAGAAAATTATTCCTTACATGACCTTTAACCCATTATTATAACCCTCTGAGAAACCTGGAAATGTTTGCCCCCAACCGTGCTACAGTTATGTCCAAAAAGAAATTAAGGGGATATTACTGTATATACGACAATCCACAATGATTAGGACGAGGATCTTTAATGTATAAACAAACTGGGAGTCTATTATAAAGGAGGAAAATGTGATGATTTTCCAATGGTGTTGGTTAACTCGTTATTCGTTTTTCCAGGTATCCCTCGTAGCGACGTGATAGATCCGATAGCTTGATACAGCTTGCGTATGATAAGGTGTAGTTATAAAAAACACTCAGAGGGGAAAATATCTCTGGCTCGTAGACAGATGAAGAATAATCGATACACGAGCATCATCACCGTGACAGGTCTCAAACACGACATCACAGCTCATGGAAATTTTATTGAAAATATTACAATTTTAAACAATGCCTATTGATGGTTCATACTTAATATGAACACGAGTGGGATAATCAGTATCCAAGCATACAAAAGCATGCACTGGGATATATGATTATGGTAAACATGTTTATCGACAGTTTGTGCGGTTATATCAGTAATAATGTAGGCTTTGCACTAAATTAAGGTTCATATGGTCTGGTGCGCTTGGAAAAAGCAGCCATGATTGACAGGTTATTGGGTATGAAATATTCCCGACAGGACACAATGTGTAGGTTGACACTGCCATAAGTGTAATGTCGTGATCAGATTTGTATGTTCGTACCTTCACACTTCACTATGTGTATGTTCGTACCTTCACACCGCACTATGTGTATGTTCGTACCTTCACACTTCACTATGTGTATGTTCGTACCTTCACACTTCACTATGTGTATGTTCGTACCTTCACACGACACTATGTGTATGTTAACACTTCACTATGTGTATGTTCGTACCTTCACACGTTACTATGTGTATGTTAACACTTCACTATGTGTATGTTCGTACCTTCACACGTCACTATGTGTATGTTAACACTTCACTATGTGTATGTTCACACCGCACTATGTGTATGTTAACACTTCACTATGTGTATGTTCACACCGCACTACACATGTTTCTGCCTGTTCACACGACAATTTACAATCAAACAGTTTATGATTTAATGCGCGGTTTTCAAACAAAAACGTGACAGATTCTACATTCGTGTATGTTCATACTGTAATAGTTTGACCACATATCACTCAAAGACCCTACAAATTACAAACTATAACACAAATCCGTAAATCTGTGACCACTAACTTCGTGTTTCCAAGAATTATTTCACGTGATAACGGTTTTCTTGCACGTTTAACGGCCGCAAAAATAGATAAATTATAACATACATTTAAAATAATATTCAGCGAAGGATATCAATTGAAATCAACACCATTACACTATACCGACAATTTTTCTCTCTTTCAAACCAATGACGCCAATCAATGGTGTCAAGACTCAGTCACTAATTCAACAAATATCTTGCATCCTGAAATGTTCGGAGACATTCATAACGAGGCGTATATGTCATTACAATGTACTCTTTTTGTATTCATTTATTCATTGGATTAGAAGTGTACCATTAAATGTGTCAATAGTAGGTATGAATTGGTGGTAAGACAATAACTCTCGGCACATATCAGACATAGAGAATTTCGACATTTTGCCAGCTTTGTCCCCCGATGCACAGTTTAACTTTACATTTAAATTCAACAAGAAAATGTGCGAACGCTTACCGGCAATGGTCTCATTCGCTTGGGATGATGTCCACACCTTTATATATATCAAAACGTTAAACGTGTCAGGCCCAGACAGTCTTTATGTTACTCATCTCGCATATAAAGATTATGTTCGACAATTCGGTCTACAATGACACAGCTCTGAACAGTTTTGTTGAGAAAAAAATTGCTGTATCCTCCATGCATGCGTAAGAGGCCACTTATGACCCTCCCATCCCCTTCCTCCAGAATCGGGTCTGCCGTCACAAAATTTTACCTTGACGACACTGAATGGACGAACATTGATCTGCTGCCCCCATTGCGACACTTATTTTCTTTTTCAAATTTCTCCGTTTAAGGTGTTGTCTCTCTAGACACCCGTCTCCGTATGACCTTAACAAATACTACATTTATTGACCGGGGTATACATTCCGCCCAACAGCCAGTCACATGAAGACGGTTGAATAAGGAGGCACTATAGAAAAGAGGTTTTTGCTTTATTTTGTTTAACGTCCTTTT
Source organism: Chlamys rubida (assembly GCA_032359455.1). NCBI lineage: Eukaryota > Metazoa > Mollusca > Bivalvia > Pectinida > Pectinidae > Chlamys > Chlamys rubida. Next base: position 51,781 of record JAUMHH010148920.1, on the reverse strand, counting down.
AACAGATAAGGTCATTTAAACACTGGCCTGTGGGTATATGTGCTGAAGGGAGGGAAATACAATGCCCTGTCAAATGCACAAGGAACACTTTTCCGCATACTGGAAAGAGAGTAGGCAGGAAAGAATGGACATGCAAGTAGGTAAAACATCCCGAAGACTACAATGGGAGCGGCAGATCAATTTAAGTCCCGTCAATATGCTCTGTTTAGTTTTTTATACATGTAACATAAAGTAATGATTTATTGAGTGCACCTTTCGTATTTCTAGTATAAAGCCTAGGGCAATATTGGAACAATATTTCAATTATTCAAGCATGATTGATACGTTTTTATTACATGGCATTGTAATGAAATATTGACAACTTAAATTAGATATATGGATATATATACTTTTGAGATAATTAGAATAACGTTGACAAACACTTGTCACGGCACGTCCATTGTACTAAATTAGTATACCCCTTTTCTATAACAAGGCAGGTTATTGGATACAATCAATCACGTGCTTAAGTGACAGGAACACCACGCGACCGAGTAGCTGTTGTAGCGTGTCCCCAATGTGATGTCACAATTGAATCATAGATGACTGTTATCAGGCTGACTTTTATTTCATTTTCTCGCAAAGAAATATTTTCAGTTACAATATTTTATAGCTTTCTACAGCAAACATTTTCATTCGGTTTATTTATAGTAATATACCTTTATAACGAAGACATTTTTGGTGAACAGTTATTGGTTATTCCGCAAAAATTCCATGACGGATGTTCCCTATTGCCATCTGCTGCACCCGATGCAATACTTGGGATCTTTATCTTTCTTTCTACTTCTAACTGCCTTTTATTTCCTAGCGCCTTCCTTGGCAACACCTCACTTTTGGCCTTATGTTGAGCGTTCGCCCAGGTGAGGAAGGCAATGGGTTCTGTCCCCAGGCCGGGACATACCAAAGTCATTAAAAAAGATAGTTGTTATTCCTTGCTTAACGTTCAGCATTCATATGAATGGCAACAACTGGTTCACCCGTTGTCAGTATAATGTGACCGGGAGGAATGCTGTGCTGGGTGAAATAGTACTATAAAGTCGGCATCAGATCCGCGCTATCACAAGAAGGCAAGCACACCAACATACCCTGTCTCATGTATACGCACACGCAAGCACGCATATACTACACACATGGAGGCACGTCCTCCAATGACCTTAGTTGTTCAAAGGACGTTAAACAAAATTAAACCAAACCAAAACAAACCAAGCCACTGTGATGGTGTTAATTTAAGGTACCATGAAACCTCTGTTATACCTTGTTTTTTCTTTTTATGTACTGAGCATAATGTATTGCATTTGTTTGAGGGAGGTACAAAAAGCTATTAACATGTTATAACAAGTTATAGTTGCCTAGGGAAAGTATACTTGTATACTTTATTCAGTAATTGTCATTGGTTTTATCGTGAAGAGTAAGTAGAGCCTGTAATCTTTTGTGGAATCTTTCACAAAGCAATTTGTATTTTTTTTTTATCCAAGATCTATTTTAGATACATTACAGTTGATACGATTTCCTCGTTTTTGATTTCGTTTTCCAGAAAGTTGTCTTGGGAAATCGGTTATCAGTTCTTCAGTAGACCGATAGGTACGGCGTGGAGTGAACGGGTCGTGTGATACATCACCAGAAGCGCCTGTATGAAGTTAAACTAGGAATTTGTCAAGACGAGAAACCCTGATTGTTCACATTCCTTTGGGTAGAGAATAATAACATCAACAGCAGTATTCTCTCTGTCTGAACATACAGACAATTGGACTAGGTTAAAATTAAATTTACACACGTGTTTACCTGGAATAACAGTCAATCAGGGAAGACAGTACAGACTTTAATCAGATAATATAATACATTACGTACAAAAGTACCCATACATCTTACAAAACCACAAGAACACATCACGTTGAAAAAGCGTAAATTTAAAACCAAACAAACCATTCTTTTCCACCAAGTCTAACTACTTGTTTAGGTGTGTGCGATGTTGTAGCAGCAAACATCACACGACAACAGAATCTACAGTTGATAAAGTCACTTTAAAGCGTCATCGCACGGAAATGTCACACCATGTCCAAGTTGATCACAACACTGATAACGGCCTAGTCACAATTGCCACTTTTCATAGTTTTGGTTTCTCCAAAGTCCGCAGCAAGAAGGTACATATGAAACCCGTAAGTTCTGTAGGGAGGCTCTCTTTAGTAGCCCTTAAACGTTGAAATTGATACTTAAGTTATTGCATACGGTGGTAAATTACATGGGACGAGAAAGAAACCGGGTTATTAACAAAAATCCACAGAGATTTTGAGTAAGGATAATGGAACATTTATATGTCATTTTTTGAATATGCAGCATCTTTACACTGGCACACCATGTCACAAGATTGAATTGTTTAGATGTTCTATTTAAGATGAAATGCTCCTCATTGAGTTGATTTGAAAATAATTGAATCGTAGGTAACAATACATTTATATGACCATGCATTTCAATTGTATGCTTTTTATGCAAATATCGTTTTCGGCGAATGAAAAAGTCGCTGGTCTGGAAGACAATTATTAGACAAATATTGGCGCTGCCATGGACGTTTCCAAGAGATTACATAAATGCGCATGTCCATAAATACTACGAACGTGTTACGTGAGCTCCCTGCCACATGTCAATTTCACTGTAGCCTCTCATTAACAACCTCTAAGCATTGAAATTGCTCGAGGAAAAGTAGAAATTGATTATCTCTGAACATAGAGTGTGGGGGCAAATATTGAATACATATCAAACAAAAGAACGAGTTAAACTGTTTACTCAGATTTAATCTGTCGAGGAAACTCCTTTGAAACCGTAGTTCATTTAGAGCACTGCAATTCTTCAAATGTCATGTGTTATTCCATTAACGTAAAGGTAACGGTAATAAGTGTAAAACTGTATTAGTATGCATTACCTGTGAGCTAATTACCTTGTCGACAAGCCGTGTATATCTTAACCTGGATCATAATATTCATTCTAACACGCTTGTTTGCACTATTCATCTGGGTATATTAATCTAGCTATATTAATAGTAATGGCAGTTTAGCGTTTATATTCAAATAACAGGTATACTTAAAGTACTATAAAATCGGGGATAGGTCTTTTATGCAATATTAACCATAAAATCATGCATTGACATTCAAATGAACGCCAGTCGGTTGTGAACAGTTAAAGTCATCTTATACGAGTTAGTGAAAAAGTGGTGACAATCATAACGCTATTACGTGTCATTTACGTCAATCAAACAGGAATATGATATCAATGTCATATATTTTACATAAACACGAGCAACCATAACTTATCATTATAAAACCGTTCATATAAATTGGTCCTGTGTCACTCATATTTGATGCATGTATGTACGAATGCACCTCTAAAACTTGTAAATAGATACAGCATGTCAAAAGTTAATTACACTGATGTTTCAGACAAGTCGGTGAAGCAAGGGGCCAAAAAGGTGGAAATCTCAATTGGTCTAAACTGCTGTTGAAACAGAAGAGGAGGTCCAGAAAACCCCTTCATAAAATAAAACGAATTTCAAAAGTTAGATCAGTACTGGTTAATTTCAAAATTAATAATTGTTAAAGTGTGTATATTATGAACCGGTCCACTATTCAAAAGAGGTAGTTTTGGCCAACAGCGTTACCGCAAACACCTGGGACTAACAAATGGAGACTATCACTGTCGGGGGGTGGAGAGCACTCATTTGATGTGATGAAATGGAGACTATGTCTTAAATATCAATATTAATGCAGATTTTGTGTACTTTTAATATTTAAGTTCAACCATAAAATATCGCATAAAACCTTGCGTTGGTGTGACATACATGTATAAGAACATGTCCCCGTATGTGAATGGATGTATACTGGAGGCGATATAACACACGTGTATTAACCCAAAGTAAATGGTGTTTAAACATGTCTATTGACGATAAAAACTGTCGCTTTCGTCATTGAGAAAATGATGCATTTATAATTTATAAAGCTCTTAATACGTCTAATTGTATCGCGGCCTGGTGACTTATTAGTAAAACTAAGGATGGTAAAGAGATATTAGGTTACAGATGCGTTTGAAAATTGATACTAATTATTAGAGGCTGTTATCATATTGTATGCATGACTTATTGCTTAATGGACTTCCGTATACGATGAAATGCCACGAAGAGGAAACATGTAGGATGACAAATCCGTCCAAGCATCGTCCTCATTTGAGATCGAAGACAATTTCACATCTGTAGAACGATTACCATCGCGTGTCATGAAAAAACATGCTAGGTTAATAGTAAAACTGAAAGCAAACGTTCAGTGTAGCATGACTACTGAGTTGTTAAAGGGATTGTGTTGTATAAACAGTTCTAGAGATCGTTTTATCACACGGTTTTTGATGCTGAAATCTCTTTTCGAGCGTACAAATAGAAACATAAACGACTTCCTGTTCCGGTTGTTTCATTAGGAGTCTTTCATAGACAGAAGTTAAAAGACAATTTCTATGACTGAAACAAGTTCACAGAGGGCAATCAGCTTTAAGATACATATTTGGTAACGGTTTGATTCACTAATACTTAGAAGTACGACGGATCAACACTATCAACGTTACATATCAGAGACATCAGTGCGAACAGCCGTTGCGCCTGTGACACTCCCTAAATGTGAATTTATAATGGTGCAAACTTTCTGCACAGTCGGTCATTGTTTATTGACGCTATCGTTGTTATCAATTCATTATGCAACATAAACATACTTATAATATTATTTCTCCCACAAACACTATAGATTTTCTCACCTCTAGCTCATAGGATAAATATGCTAGGAGTTGGAAGCCTTTTTTGCTACCCGCTGAACATGATTTCATTGGTCAATCTTCTAATAATGCCGTAAAGGAACAATGCATCTTCCATTGTGATGTCTTAGTTCATGACAATTGCTTGTCTGATCAAGAACAAAAATAAAGTATCCCAAGAAAATATGCCTTTCAAGATATAATATTTGAACGTTGTCTGAGAAAATGTTCCTAAACTCATGATAATTGAGTATCATGTTCTTCTCTTGTTACAAATGTAGTTTCTTTTTAAATTATAAAAGACACTTGGTAAACCTCGTGTCTTTATTCAATTTGACAATTAACTAACTCGAGTTAAATAAACATGAAAATCAACCATCACTCGTTGGGAAACTTTTGTTATAAATATACATACAGAGTAGCATAGTCAAATAACTGTCGCTAAACATTTGTACAATGAAAATGCTTTTTGCCAATTTGCCTATTAAATGCTTAAAAAACGGGATATATTTTTGAGTTGCAAAAACTATAGCTTTCTTTTGGCGTTATGTGATCTTCAGAAAACTTAAACAGCAGCTTTGATTGTGTCGAATGCCTTAAATCAGTATAGCATATCACCGAAATGCAGAAGTAAAAATGCCCTTCATCATTCCAACTGAATTTAATATCTCTGGTCTACAGCGACTCTCAGCCAATTGACACTGGTGAAGCCTGACTGTATTATCGTTAAACTACATCAACGTCAGGAGCTATCCTAGAATCAGGACCAAATTCGAATGAAGCAACACAAAATCATCAATTGTCGAGGACGTCTATTCTCTTACGTAGATTGGATTAGTTTTTAGGTTTTATTTCTTTAACTTTTTTTATTCGTTTTATCATTTTGTTTTCCGCTGTCGTTATTCGTAATGCATAGTCTTCAGGTGTAAGCTCGCCGATTGAGAATGGCTACGTTAATGCGAAGTCTTATCGAGGTTGTGCATTGTAGGGTCCAAGTTACGAAGAAGTATACTGAGTCTTGGCTGACGTAAGATGTTAAAGGCTGACAAGAATTGAAACCTATACGTAAATACAGTGTTATACGACCCAAAAGGCGCTACAGAGCATTTGCCAATAAAACAAAACAAGGAACATTTAAGCCTGCTGAGAAGACACGTTTGAATTCGATTTCGTCATTGCATCAATATCAAATTTCGAGGAAAGCGTCGTTGAAATAAGAAATATATGTCTTCTTCACTTCAAAATCGTTTCGAATGTAGAATTGCAATCAACCCACGCTAAAAATACGTGTGGTTTTTCATTTCAAATGAAATTCCTACTCTGATAATACCCTACTGCTGGGTTTCCATAAGTAAAAGAAGTATAGTCGCTATGGTGTACATAGTTAAATATCCAACAGTAATCCGACACTTTACTTAACATTAGGGCCGATTCGTTGCCTTTCTACTTTCTACTAAATATGTTTCGAATACCAATATTTCATCACCGCTTTTCCCCATACAAATAGAACATGAGACGGACAATGCCTTCATAGTGAAGCTATTAATAAACTTCCGCTTTTTTCAAGCAGGTTTTAGTGGATGTTCTCGAAGCGGTTTCTTTTATCTTGGTATCTTTTTTCTATTTGTGCCTTTGTTCTTCTATTTCATTTTTAATGTGTTTACAATGAAAACTGTATTTCAAAGAGTATTTGTGCTATCAATATAAGACTATTCATATTCCATTAACTCTAATTAATCTGTACAAAAACAGATATGATATCATGTAGTACAACAAAACTCGTTTGATATTGATGTTTTATTTTTTGCATCTTTTAAATATTTTAACCTGTGAGTTTAATTTGATAATTCCCTATTGTTAACGTCCGATTTAGTGCTGTTTGACCATAAATTATTTAAAACGTCGATGGAGCGTAAAACAATACAAAAAGAAATATCGAAAAAAAATGGTTGTATAAGAAGCATCATGATATTTGAATTACGATTTTATGTTGCAATGTAAAAATACGATTGATTTTTTGTAGAATTTCTAAGATGGCAACAAACAGCGGTGGAGCCGGCAATGACGTCATGATCAGATGAACACATGATCATAAACATATGTGACGTTTTCTGGTTGCAACCAAAAGGGTACTGAATTATAGGATGTGATAACGTATTCCCGATGGACGCTTTTGTCAGCCATTAACAGCATTGCTTGGAATTTTGATTTTTTGCGTATTGCACAATTATTTTTTTCCATTTGGGGACGTTACGTAAAATCCGATTATATGTTATTTCATGTCATTTGTTCCTTTTACAGTATTCTCAATTGTTCATCGCAGTACAATCGTGGTATCACATTTGCACACCCTTAAAGGGACAGCCATACTTCAGTATCAGCACTGATCAAATTATCGCCGGAGTAGTGACAAACCAAAGTTCGGTATTACAATAATTGTGTTATAGACCAAACCTTCGTCACACACAGATACATTCGCTAAAACTACACACACTTGATTACATTAAAACTGGTTACAATTCCAAAAGCTGACACTATTCTTGGCACCTATTTCATTTCCAATGTGACAGTGTTTTTCTTTTTTTTCGAAAAGCTTATTAGATTTGTTCACATTTACACCGCAAACAGTAAAATACTTAGAATATAAAATCCGTTATCGGTAAAAACAATTCCTGTAAGTAGACGAACTATTTTACTTAGATATGGACTGATAATGTATTGGTCGATATTTCGCGGTTCAATTTTGTTTTTTTTAAATGGGCATTTTGTTTTAAATTGCAAGAAAGTAAAAATTGAAGTGTGATTAAAAATAACACTTAAAAACTTAGCAACTACTACGTATTGATCTTAAAATTCTCTTGAATGTTAAAACTGGCAATATAAAATAGTTTTGTGATTCTCAACTCAAAATCTAGTTGCATTGAATACTGTAAACACAATATTAACACATTATTGGTTTGGATTATTTGGTGGAACGTCCTATTACCAAATAAAGTCATTCAAGGATATTTGCATGCATGTGTATACAGTATTTGTTTGAAGCGGTATGTTGGGGTATTTGCCGCATTGCGATAGCGCGGATCTGATGCCGACTTTAGAGTGCTACCACAATAAAACATCATGCCGAATAATTAAAACTTAACGTTATATTACAGAACATCTTACATTGTAGTATTGAATCACAGCACATTCACATGAGAAAACACTCATGTTACATCACATAACATCTGCCATACAATACACAACATCTTACCATGCAATGTAACAATACACTACCAATAAACATGCAATGTTACAACACTGGATGCTGTCATAAGATGCATCCAAAACTGTAATCAACCCGGTCATATTATAGTGACAACGAATTAACCAGATGTTGCAAATACCCTTAATACTGAACGTTTATCAGGAGATAATAACTACCTTTTTTAATGACATTTGAAAGTCCCGCCCTGTTAAAAACAGCTGAGTTCAGTGTCAAAACTTAGGTCGTTGGCGACATCCATCTTGTTCTGAATTTGACGGAAACATCAAGACGGATGCCACATTTAATGGAGGAAAAACTTGCAATATCGGACCTCTTGCTTTCGTTTCCGGTGTTTTGTTGTGGCGCATATTGTTATTCTTTTTGGTTTAGCGACCAATCTGTTTCTACTGTTTCCTGTTCATATTGATTTGTTTTCTGAAGATTTTTTCCCTGAAGTTTCGATTTAGATGTGGGAATAGGAACAGATACATCTGTTGTCAGTAAAATATGACCGGGCGGAATGTTGTGCGGGGTGCTTTCGGCATGGTATTTCAGTGATATAGCACTATAAAATCGGCATCAGATCCGCGCTATCACAAGGAGGCAAGCACGCCAACACACCCTGTCTCCTGCATACACACACGCAGGCACGCATACACTACACACATGGAGGCACGTCCTTAAATGACCTTAGCTGTTAATAGGACGTTTAACAAAATAAAACCAAACCAAACCAGAGTCGATGTATTTGCCTTCTTGTGATAGCGCGGTTCTGATGCCGTCTTTATAGGGCTACATAACTGAAATACCATTAAATCCAAAAAGTGAGGTATTTCCTCGCAATGCGTTGGGAAACAAAAGTCAGTTTGAAGTAAAGAGAAAACGTAAAGATCCCAAATGTTACACTAAGGGCAGCAGTTCAGTTTTGGTTTCTTTGATTACACTACTAAGATAAAGAGACGGAGAAAGCCCCCGATTACACAGGAGAGCCAAAAGTAGTCGCCTTTTACGATCATGCAGTGGGATACAGCAGGCCTCGAACCTGCAGGTGTTTATATAGCTGAGCTGTCTTTGGGTGCATCAGTACATTTGTGCTACATTTGTACGTATATGCGATGATAAGACTAACAAATAATAATCAAAGAACACCAGTCAATAATGGTTCGGTGCAATATATTTTGGACAGATACATACAAAATCGTACACAAACAGATAATTAATTTTGTCCTTTGTTTCTTTAAAATCCTGCTCAGTAAAACTTCCTTCATTGCGTTGGTTTACAGGAATGCTTCGATGCGGCAATGTGGAGGAAAAAATACCAGTTTCCTTAGTGTTCTTGAAATGTCATCGTTTCTGAACACAAATGTGCAATGTTCTACTGAAGACACTGTTTAGCGTGAAAGACATCTAAAATAATGTTTTTTGTACAAATGTGCGTCTTGACATTCAGGGATTAAACATTGAGATTGTTTATTTTGGGTTAATTGTCCTCGCAACTAATAAGATCATACTAAGACGGGTATCCAGGGAGACACCGCCAAAACAAATGTGCAGATGTGTGGAAAGAAATTATATAAGATAGAGATTGCAAGTATCGCAATGGGGGTAGCAAATCAACTTTAGTTATTTCAATGTTTCCCTTCGCTGAAACAAATCCACAGAAAGCGTCTCTTACGATAGCATGCTGAGGGAAGCAACCATGATTATAAGTTTCACCCTACCGGGGTGTTAATGGCATTCCATCCTAACAATATGACAAGTGTATGTTCTCTACCAAAATTTAGAATAATACAATTATTTGCGATAATAAATCAGACCACAATGACCTGTTGTGTTGACCTATATTATTGTGATTACAGGCGAGACTTTTCATCACCAACGAGTCTTGAAAGGACGAAACAGCTGTTAGTGGGGCATTTTTGGCATTCTGTATCAAATACCAGATTTTAAAGGCGCAATGACATGTTTTTGTCTTTATCTTATAATCACTGGCAATTTTATGGTAGACGAAGTCAAATAAAAAAAGGTATTTTAAAATAATTTATTTTGAGATTTCGTCTTGTGTTAAGTGTAAAAATGTAACCAAAAAAATCAGTTTAATTAGAAACGCTACTTTCAAATGAATTAGTTACGTGGAATGAAATCAAATTGTTGACATTTTTTCTACAACTGCTATCACATGTGCATACGTGACGTTCATCATTCATGTGAGGAGTTTAAGTATTCATTAACTGTCATAGTTACAGGTAAAACAGGTGCGATGATAGCCAAACGGTTGGGCGATGCGGAGGTATGGGTAACGACACAATGACCTTTTTGGTTCGGATCCTAAATGTGCATGTTTTAAAGTTAAAAAAAATCTTATATTGGGTGTATATTTATGGCTTTTAGAGGTATTGGCTTGGCCATACTTTTCTATTTCACATGTCACTGTCATTTCAATGTCATTTTCGCCGTTACTGGTATTGCCGTTGTCACCTTGCACATCTGTTAATTCAAAATATCGTTTATTATTTTGAAGAAATATGATAAATTTAACGCGTCGTTGCTTAATCATGATTACGGATAACAAATAGGAAGGAGTGAAACAATGGATGAGGGGGCCGCGGTGGCCAAATGGATAATGCGTCTGATCTTCTGCGATCACTAGCCCGCCACCATGGGGTCGCGGGTCGCGACCTTCGTGGGACGGTCGTTAGGAACTGGCCGCTGGTCGTTGGTTTTCTCCGAGAACTCCGGTTTTCTCCACCACTATAACCGAGCACGTCCTTAAATTACCATAATGCTAATATGATGTAAAACACAAACAAACCAAACTAGCCAAAACAATAGGTCAGTTTTGAGATACAATGTAAGTAGTGTATTGATGGAGATAGGATGTGCATTGATAACGGCCAGTCCCGTGCTGATATAGAATGTCCACTGCTTACCGGACAGTTGCATGTGTGCTGAGGTAGAGTAATCGTTCAGTTTTCGAAGTTCTTGAAAAGGGTGCTCCTTGATAAGCACTTAGCCCGCTATGTTCTGAGATAGGAACTGCATGGATTACTGTTCAAATTGATATCTTCTTTTTTGATTTTTCAAACTATTCGCTTTTGCACTTTATCTCCCCGATTTACCAAAAGTGATGTTGGTGAAAATATCCACTTTAGTCTGACTTCAACCTTTATTCGTGTATAACTCGATAATTGTATTGCTTATCCTAAACAACAAGCACGCCCATTGTTCTTCTCTTCTCCGAATTATTTGCAGATTAGCACTTGCCCAATGCATATCAACTAACATAAATCCATTAATGAACAGGGTATACATACAAATATGTAGTATTATTCTCTGTCACTTGACTCGCCAAAGCAGGCATGTATTACAAACTTACTACTCGTACAAGACGCGGAACAACACGTTTCTATCTACAAGTGTAAATTGAATAATCATCTTAAAACATCTTAGCAAATTAAAACCATTTGTCGAAATATTTTACAATACTCTCCGTAACCGTTAAGAATAGTACAGGAATTACGGATTCCGTTTAAATCCGATTGTCAAACGCCGATATATCGGGGAAGTATGCAAACTTTTGATAACCCGGCTACAACAAAGTTTATCAACATGATATTCCTGATTTTCAATTCTATGTCGGCAGAAACTAATGCTCAGGGCCCCTGAAACAATATCGATCGTTTTTATTGTTGAACGACTTTTCTTGAAAAGGAGATGTTCATACAGCATGTTTATTTGTTCTTTTCTCAAGTTCAGTGTACACTAGAACGCGGGTTTGCGCTGAATAATGCTAATAAAACATTGTGGGCCATTCCCAACGCTGTGTAATTGGCAAACACTCAAGCCGTCATTTGTTGATATCGATCAAGATCAAGAAAGAAAGACCAAAGAATTTCTCAATAAGGTAATCTTGATTTGAGCAATGAATACCAGTTTATGTGGAAACCTGAACTTAATTATATACATCGCCTAAGGTGATACCTGCACGTACTTTCAGCGGTGACAGACGCTATACTATTGGTCCCTGTTGTAAAAATAACTGTTTGCTGGCAAACATTGCAACATATCGCCACAATTGCAAACACACACACATTTCATAGGCACGCCCTTTAATGGTGTTATGTGATAAAAGGACGCTGAACCAAATTAATCGAACAATCATATGACCTTAAGCATTTGCATTGACGTAAAATCCAAACCATAAAAAAAATTGAATATAAAGACACATACACGTGTACGTTTAATGCATGACAGCTGCAAACGCAAATATAACAAAAACAAAATTCAATGAAAATAAAGTATGGTTGCCTCTTGGAACCAGATACTGACGTCACGCTCCAAGCATCGACGTCAAAACATATGCTGCGATTTAATGTTTTACATTGCATCGAATTACTATTTGACAGTTTACAATATTTGTACAACAAACATCTGTCCAAAAAGCATCTAACCATCACGTGAAAAAAAAACCTAAAAAATCATGAATGCTTCAACTAACATGTAAAACAACCATTGGTCTAGCAAATCATTTGTACGACAAACAAAACTGTACAACAGCTGACATATGTACACGAACAAATACTTGTACAGTGGTAAATACTTGTGCACCAAAAAGCATATGTAAACCAACAAAAATATGTACAACGACAATTATCTATTCACCAACAAATATTTGTAAAATAAGAAACATCTACAACATTAAACACCTGTACACCAACAAACATATGTACAACATTAAACACATGTACCCCAACAAACATCTGTACAACATTTAATACCTGTACACCAACAAACATCTGTACAACATCAAACACCTGTACACCAACAAACATATGTACAACATTAAACACCTGTATACCAACAAACACCTGTATAACATTAAATACATGTACACCAACAAACATATGTACAACATCAAACACCTGTTCACCATTAGATACCTGCACACCGACAAACATATGTACAACATTAAACACCTGTACACCAACAAACATATGTAAAACATCAAACACATGTACACCAACAAACATATGTTCAACATTAAACACCAGTACACCAACAAACATCTGTACAACGACAATCATCTGTTCACCAATAAATATATGTCAAACGATAAACATCTGTACACCATTAAACATTTGTACATCAACAAACATCTGTAGAACGACAAACATATGAACACCACCAATTAAACTCACAAACACAAACATCTGAACACCATCAAACACATGTACACCAATATACATCTATACAACGACAGACATCTGAACACCACCAATAACACTCACAAACACAAACATCTGTACACCAACACACATATAAAAATCGACAAACAACTGAACACCAGCAAGTATCTGTACAAAAACAAACAGCTGTACACCAACAAGCATATGAACAACGACAAACAGCTGAACACCAACACTGTTTTGTACATCAACAAACATCTCAACAACGACAAAATCTGTTCATCGAAATCATTTGTCTACCACCAAACATAACTAGGTAAAAGAGTAAGCATATGCACTATAGAAGAAGGAGCGTAAACAAGAGTTGTTCCAAATTTGAAATATCAGTTTTCTATGACCATATTAAAATTTACGCTGGGGACGTTTCAGAAACAGCATGCACTTATTGTACAAAGAAGATTATGCAAACAAAAAGCCCAATAACAGTTATCATTACGAAGCAAAATGAAAGAATTTCCAATGGATGACTCGCTTTTACTTAAAGCGAACAAAAGTCATTTAATTAAAGTCAGTAAGCCCAACAACGGATCATGTAGCCAAAGGGTATTTAGCAAGAAACTACTTTCATCTTTCACTTAAACAGGAGGTTATATCAATGATTGTCTCATTTTTATTATTCTTCGTAATAATGATTCTTCTTATAGACAGACCAGTAATACTGAAATTGATCACTTCCATTTTCAAGCTTTCATGTTGCGAAGAAAATTGTATATATTTTGTGTAAAGCGATTGACCGTTATTTCCAGTACATGATACATGAGATTTAATTCCACAAGACTTTGTTTCCTCTGTACACCAATTGACGTCTCAGCAGAATTGACTTAAGCTGTTTTTGTGGCGATCGTGCAACTTCGTTAACATACATGTCAGTTGTTCCTAGTATTGAAGCGGACTTTTGCGTGTGGCACTCCTCCAGCCTCTGTCGGGAGGACGTTAGACGTTGGTCGTCAGTACACAGTCCCTTGAGAGTTTCAAATGTAAGAGAAAACAACTAGAAGTGCTAACATGATATAAACCGCACCTTGTTAACTGGGTGACTTGGTCATATCTTCATCGCCATGGAACCCCAAGCTTCTTTAAACTAAATCTTTCAATTTTATCACACATGTTTTACACGAGTTCTGTGAAATTGAAATTTTGAAGTACATTAACGACGAACTCTCATTATGTGTGACTTAAAAAATACAGATTTGCTCACCAAACGTATTCCAATTTTTTTATCTAATTAATTTTAGTTTAGAAGATATGTAAAATGGATATTGTCGATGACGTTTTAATTATCCTGGTGTCTAAATCGTTTTTTCCTGTACAAACAGATACAGGTAAGAGAATCCCTAGCTTCTATATGAAGGAAGGAACACCTATTAATCGTTTTCCCTTGCGGAAATGCACATACCTGCACGCACTTTATCGACAAAATTTATATTTGCACCAAAATATGCACGTATTCATCGCAATATAAGCAGTATGCCTGCGGTTTGATTATCTCAGATGAAGAATTTAATGACACCTACCCACACCTTAAAGCTATTCACACTGTTGTTACTCAGCCAAAGGACAATCATGTATAGTTCACGTAGTCCGACAGTTTACAAATAGATAAACAATTTTTTATATAATCTAGTAGGTAATATGTGACCAGTGGACCAATATACAGCCCCAGGTCGCGAGGTCTCCGGGGTACACGTGACTAGTGTATATCCAATTACAATTCTTCGATATTATAAGCGATACAGATTATTGATTTTAACAATGCCTTCACATATTTTATTGTCATTCAAGAATCAAGTTCGTTCATGTAATCTACTTACAAAGGTTTGACATAAATGTTCCCCTTGTGAAATAGTTCAGTAATATTTTTTGTACAAAACAAAATCATAATTTAAACAGAAAAATACATTCTTTACATTTTAAAATCTATGAGTTAATTTCATATTCTACCTTAAAAGTGCGTAGTGCGCCACGTTATTGGTCGTAAATCTGTGGCGTCGGCTACAGTCTGATGTCAGTCGTTAGATGTTTCCGCCCGTGCTTTCAACAGTGAGGTCCGTGACGTCGGCTGTATCCAATTTTTGTTGTCGTAAATTAAGAAAGTCGCGTTGGATTTATTCACTTTGTCCGTCGTACAGCAGAGGGCGTCGGGTGTACCCACATATTCAGCTGTTTAGTCAGTAACGTCCGATATATCCACTATCAATCGTACAGTTAGTGGCGTCGAATGTGATTTTTGGAATATCAACTTTATTAACAACAATTATAAAACAAAGTTTTTTGAACTAATATTAATCACTCTTGTTGGCGAGCAATTGTTAGAGAGCAATTGTCTTAATGTGGGAGGAAATCGGAGTACCCGGAAAACCCCAACGTGGTCGGGCAGGTGACCCCATGCCTTTTCACGTCCGCTCGGGGAATCGTAACCCGAGCGACTTAGTGAAAGGCAATGCCGAATGTATTAACACGGTTATCTGTTGTGTCAGTAACATCGGATGTACCTACATTCAGTTATTAGTTCAATAAGGTTGACTTTACCTGCAAAGTAGGCGTAAATAGAAAGAAGTCGTGAGTGGTATCAGCTATTTAAGTCGCAAAATCAGTAATTTGATGGGATGGCTATATCTGCATCGTCTGTCATATAGAAAATGGCTTCAGTTGTACCCTCACTTCTAGCTACGACGTAACCTTTGCAAAAAATAGTAATGACCGCTATTTGAGGAGGTGTTTATTTGCTTTATGATGAAGTTATACGACGATGAAGGCATTTATGGATTCCAACTCGATGCTAACGTACCATTTGAGCTACATTACTCCTGTCATTTGAATCCTGATACTTGCCATTAAGTTGGTATCTAATTAGTAACACGTAAAAGGAGGTGGGACTTCCTTTTGTACATTTGTACCATCAAAGGTAACTTTTTGTTCTCGTTTAAGTTGGTTAAATCTTTACGGCCCTTATAAAGAGTACGTCATTTTAGGCAAAATCAAGATAGTTAATGTAATTGTGCGCTAAGATGATAAAAAATTATCAACATTTGAAAAAATAAATTTCTCTGAGGAAACAACATGTACTGATTCTATTGTTAGGAGTAACCGATTTTCTATACGATTTAAAGAGTCCAGGACCCGTTTTCATCAAACCATTCTCAATTCATGCTGATACATTGATTTTGTGCTCAAACAAGCTTTCGTGTAACTCATTTAAATTATGTAAAATAATCAAACAGTCAAAAGTAAACGACGAAAGCATCTTCATTTTTTTTCAAAGTTACATTTCTGTATTAAAAAAATAAGATATGTTTTTGTTCATTTATAACTGAAACCAGAAATTAAGCTAGAACACAAAATCCATCTTTGAGCATATTTAATCAGTAAACACTTAAGTGAAAATGGCTTCAGTTGTAAACGAGGAAAGTAACGTCGACTGTGTCCGTACCATCAGACGTTACGTCAATGCCGGTATTCGTATTGCACTGTCAGTCGTAGGCCAACAGAACAAAAGAAATATCATTTATTTGATAGAATAAAACAATATCTTCGCCATAGCAACTGTTTGCTAAAGCATGGCTAGGGGAACATTACGAAGAACCATCAAATGTGTTATTATTTTAGCGTGTTTGGCATTTGATGCATTACTGCTTCCTTCAATCTTTTCAATAAGGAAGCATCCTAGAAATGGCTCTATAGTTTGTAGATACAAGGAAAGATTATTCCAATGGCCTTGGTTGTTGCGAGGAAACTCTAAACGAAATGAACAATGTGTACTGATTAAATATGCTCAAAGATGGATTTTGTGTTCTAGCTTAATTTCTGGTTTCAGTTATAAATGAACAAAAATATATCTTATTTTGAGTACAAGATCCATGATCAGCATGAGTTGAGAATGGTTTCATGAAAACGGGTCCTGGACTCTTTAAATCGTATAGAAAATCGGTTACTCTAAACAATAGAATCAGTACATGTTGTTTTCTCAGAGATTTTTTTTCTTTTTCAAATGTTGATAATTTTTTATCATCTTAGCGCACAATTACATTGACTATCTTGATTTTGCCTAAAATGACGTACTCTTTATAAGGGCCGTAAAGATTTAACCAACTTAAACGAGAACAAATAGTTACCTTTGATGGTACAAAAGTCCCACCTCCTTTTACGTGTTACTAATTAGATACCAACTTAATGGCAAGTATCAGGATTCAAATGACAGGAGTAATGTAGCTCAAATGGTACGTTAGCATCGAGTTGGAATCCATAAATGCCTTCATCGTCGTATAACTTCATCATAAAGCAAATAAACACCTCCTCAAATAGCGGTCATTACTATTTTTTGCAAAGGTTACGTCGTAATGAACGGCAAGATATCCAAAATATTTGGTTTTTATAGCGTAAATTAGACTAATTTGGTGTCAGTTTATTTATGCCAATATCAAGCAGACAGTTATAGGCGGGCAATTGGTGTGAAGTAAACGGTAAACTAGAAACATAT
Organism: Chlamys rubida; assembly: GCA_032359455.1. Classification (NCBI taxonomy): domain Eukaryota; kingdom Metazoa; phylum Mollusca; class Bivalvia; order Pectinida; family Pectinidae; genus Chlamys; species Chlamys rubida. The sequence continues at coordinate 33,990 of JAUMHH010148920.1, read as the reverse complement.
TAACGACAATATCACCGTGTACAACGTCACACGTAAATAACACTTCACTGTCAACGGTTTAACATTATGAACAATAACAACATAGCATACACCGTCTCCCATAATAACATCGGGTTTTATTCGGGTTAAGCGTCCATTAAATGTTATTTAGGGTGTGCATCCATGTGGTTATGCGTCTCTTTGAAATAAGGGGCATGACGCCGACTTTAGAGTGCTAGCTCACTGAAACAAAATGGCATAAGCACAGTATTCCGCCGCTCAAATTTTACTGACAACGAATAAAACATTAGGCTACAACATAGATTTCAGAAATATGTTCATGTAATAACATCGGGTACAGCAATATACGGTCAGATTTGTTTTAGTATATCTACGTTTGGTACAACATCTGTTCACCACATCAGAATGTACTCCATCGCTTGATCATTTTAGGCAACGAATGTGGACTCATCTGCAGAATTTGGGTTTTTCGTTTGAACGTGTCTTCTGCCTAGAGGAAATGCTGCTCCTGTTGCGATTCATCAGACCTGTATCTGTTTATAATTTAGCTGTTTAAATATGAGAATATGGTGAAGTGTCAGGCAGTCAAGTTCACATATCAAACAAGAGCGTAAAACCATGAATAACTACTGTAAAATGGATGTTTTTGTGGTATGGAATTTTTCGGGATTACCTTTCGTTGAGTAATTTCGCGCGAAAATATCTAAACGGGAGGATTTATTTACAAATTAAATAAATAACGGATAAATTGAAAAAAAGGTGTTGCTTTTGTGAAAATTGCCACATTGCGATCAATTTATAGGTTCACAATGCAAACATGGAAATTGTCATTTTTACAGTAAACTATACACAATTGAAAGCCATTTTATTTACTCCCACAGCGGAAAAAAAAACAAATTCCGCCGCATTTTAAGTAATAAATGTTATTCCTGTTACGTTGGTTCTGAACGGCCCATCAACATAGGCGGGATCTAAAGGGCAAAAATGGTCTATAAAACCAAAGAAATTACATCAACCAAAGGAAAAACTAAAATGCAAATGTCAGTTTGATAACTAAAAGCGGCTATAGTTTGTTGAGCCTTCTGGAACAGACCGACATTTCCAAGGTGTTGTAGAATTGTCGATATAGTTACTGGTTCAAAATGATATTAAAGGCATGTTTATATTGATAGAAGTTATCTCATATTGGCTGAAAGCCAATGCCATCTAATAAAAAGTGTTTTAAATAAGCATTCTGTTGGACACATATACTTAAAGTTTATAAAATATGCAGGTGAAGTTGGAGGGTTTCATTACGGCCAAGGTATCGAGAAGATACTTTAACACTGTTTAAACGAGTATTTTATGTAAAAAATCGGTTCATATTTCTAACATTAGTTTAACGTATTCTATTGGTCATGTTAGTTTAAGCTACAATTGTATTAGTCCCAACAGGTGCTACCGGAGGGATTATAGTTAGATATTTGTCCTTACATCCGTTAGTTAGCCATTGCTTCAGGTTACACAGGGAAAGTCGCATATACTCTGTCACCTACAACGGCCATTATCTTAACTCGACTACCTCTTGGGATGACGGCGTACCGAGAAACTTGATCTTGTACACAATTCGTGATTTGTCAAGCGTTGACCTCATATACTCGGCCATCTACAATTGAAATGTTCTATAAGTGACCAATATTTGGCATGAAGAAGTGTCGCAACCTGATACCCTACTTTAAACATAAATCTGTTCACTTATGCGGCATTTTGTCAGGGGCATATTACATATTCTTGTCGCCTACAATTGCCCGACAATTTATGTGAGTACCTCCTCGGATGGCAGAGTAAATCGGCTCCCGCGCCCCAATTAATACAAGGTCAAGGTCCTTCGTCAATAATGGAAAATAATCGTGTTGGGGAAGCGAGCGGGGGTTATGCATTACTCGCAATACGTTGTTTTGTTATTTGAAGTATACACAACACAAATCTAATAAACACTATATGAGGTAAACAAGCAAACACCCTTTACATAGAAACGGAAGTGTATACTTATATCGATTGAGAAAATAAACTGCGCAGTTTATACTTACCTTTATACTGGCTTCCACCGAATTAAGGTATGTCAGGTATGTTACTACAAAAAGGTTTTGATTGGGTTTTATACTGTTTATAGTATATGGTCATTTAAGGATCTGCCTCATGTGTGTCATATGTATGCACGCATGTGTGCTGGATGCATGATATGTTGGTGTTATTGCGACCTCCTTAAGCTTGAGATAGCGCAGATCTGATACCGACTGTAAAGTGCTATCTCGCTGAAACACTCTACAGAAAGGTGAACGAATTTGTCATTACCCTAAAAACACAATGTTTAGAAGCGAAAAACAGTAAGAATTTGTTAAGCTGTTTGGTATGTCCTGGCATGAAACCTATTGCCTTCCTCACCTGGTTAAACGTTCGATAAAAACCTCAAGTGAAGTATTGAAGGAAAGCAGAGAAAGTAGAGAGAAATATAAGATACCCAATAATATTGCCATTGGTGCAGATTTACTTTTGTCTCTTTTGTGTTCCAAACAAAAATGCAAACGCAAATTCACGACTTACATAGGCAACTATCTTTTGCATTCGTCCTAAAACGAAAGACAACATTGCTAATTGAATGTCAAATTTTACTATTTTCTACTTCATTTCGATTTCGGTACGAAATAAGCGGCATATCTATTCTTGGTTTATTCAATGTCACCTTAACAGGCGATAAGGAAGATACCAACCCCGATTCTGCAGAGGGGAACATTAGTCGCCTCTTACGATTATGCAGAGAGCTATAACAAGGCTATCTGTTTCCCCGGTACAGGTTTAACTTTTGTCATTTTAACTATAATATTGTAACTATAAACAACATAGATATTTTTAACGTTTAAGAAATTTTTACGAAAAATAATTACGCTGCAGAACTATTTATTCGAGTTAAATATTAGTTCTTAGATAAAAGGAATATATGTATTTCACTTTATCACATCCATTGACAGGTAATCAACTTTCATATCGACCCTCTGGACCTTGTATGAAATGTAACACTGTTAATATACATAAATATTTTATATGGATTTCATCTCTAGCTACTTGAAATATTCCATAATAGAGCTAATGGAAGTAATGTATTTAAATGCGATGGTAATTTAAATTGACAGACAAATACAGATTTGATTTATACCAGAAATATCCCGAGTCAACATGATTATGTATACCTATTTGCTGAGTTAGAACCATTGACGTAATAACTTTGTCTACGAAAATATGTTAATGACATCATTAAAAAACTTGTTTCTACTATGAACATTTCCAAGTAATAAAACAAACATGATATACATATATTTAAATGAATACCTGAGGAAAACCAATGTTAGGTGCTCTTTATTTCTTTATATAATTAAGATGGATAAAAAGAGATATTTACAATTTCAATTGTATTTGACTTTATCACCTTTCATGGAGCCATTGACATTATCATTCGAAAACGATTCTCGTTTACTGTGTGATAGGTATACGGTGACCTTTCAAAAATTCCGGCTTTAAAAAACATGCAATGACATTCAACAATAATTAATGTTGTGCCAAATTATATTCTATTGTTCCAATGAAACCAGAGAGGTTGAAACTAATCCGTTTCGGTAAAAAAAATCGGTTTGCAAAATAACAGCTTTATTTGTGTTTTCCTGAAACTTGGAATTTGACAGATACAAAATCTCAAATGGACAAAATGACTTAAGGTATACGACAAGTATAACGTTAAACTCTTAATTTGGCTAAGGATATCGAGGATTATTACAACTGAACTCAATAATCCAAAAAAGTAAATTACAAAATTACCAAGAGTTAAATTATAATTTTCAAACGACTTCCACAACGAAGAGGATTTTCCCATATATAGTAACATTTGCATTCTATAAACTAATCCTAATCCAACATTCGGGATTTTCGACGTGCTTATCGTGACGTCATTGCAATTTTTCGCCGGATATCACAGGCTTACAGTTTTTATACCGTTTACAGAAAGGCTGCGTCTGTGAGCACATGTATATACATATTGCAGGAAGTGAGAAAAACAATGGGTTCTGTCTGCAGGTTGATCATACCATGTTCTTAAAAATGGCAATTGCTATTCTAAGCTTAACGTTTACCATTAGGTTAATCGCAATAAGAGGTTGACCCGTTGCCAGTATAATGTGACCTGGTGGAATGTTGTTTAGGGTGATTTAATATGGTATTTCAGTGGGGCAACACTATAAAATCGGCATTAGAACAACGCTAATGCAAGGATGCAAGTATATCAACATACCCTGCCTCTAGCATACATACACATCCACACATACATTACGCACATAGAGATACGACCTGAAAACGACCTTATATTGAGGAGAGGGCTTTTATAAGTTGTCATAATGCTCTTACGTGAATTTAGAAGCAATAAACTATGCTTAAACAAACAAAAAGTGACCTTATCTTTTAATAGGATATTAAACTCTATAAAACCTATACATGTACTTTTTAAGCATCGGCTGATTTCCAAACGTTAAATTGCATTATAGTGGTAGAATAGGCACTTCAGGGAAGAATGACAAGAAACAGTACCAGGTTTCCGCACATTATGCTATGCGTTTGCAATACTTTCCATAACCACAAAGAGGTTCACCAACGAGTGGTAGTTAGTTACCATGTTTGTCAAGTTAACCTTTAAATATAAAAATGGCATGAGAATGGCCAGGATAAATGTCGTAACCATCTTTCACAAGTTCCACAACGATCTTCCTATATCTTGAAATCAACATGTTTCTCTCTGAATTATTTGATTCGAGTTCCCCGACCGGGATCAATTGCTGTAAATCATGATGTCACTATGGCAGAAGCCGCACAAGTAATATTACGTGACGTAATTAATTAAAGCATTGAGTAATGAAAACATGTTCACGAAACGTACTCTTCTCTGTTTATTTAGTGTTCCAGAAGAGAGGAAACCTATAGCGGCAATGGTAGAAATGGAGTTTAATACTTCGGTGCTGTGATTGATATAATCAAGTATCCAAACATTAATCAAGAGGTTTGAGAACGCCTGCTAATATCACGACCACGGCAGACAAATAAAACAATGGCCATTGTGAAAGCATTCTAGCACGTGACACTTAATAATATGCGTTTAAAAACAATGATTTTTTTTAATTCAAATATCAAAAAGATTACTAAAAAAGTTTTACCGAAAAAAACACGCAACAAATAAAGGAGAAGCAAACGATAACACCAACGATGTCATACATTAAATATATAGAAATTCAACGTGGGCGTCTCTCATTTATCCTGATGCGTGTAGTGCTATGAAGACTGTCGAAAAGTGATTTACAATGTTTTATTGTATCGAAGAAATCGAATGCCCATGTAAAATGTATGAAATGTTATTCCTTTGTCATTAATGTTCTACTCTACGTAGGTAGGTTTATAGGTTTTAATTAAGCAAACAAGCTTACAAATTATTCCCCATGTGAAATAGGTATTATAAACAGTCTGAATTAATTATTTCCAATATGAGTAAATAGAGACGTACCACACGCATGTAATATGCCGTCCCATAGATATACACCAAGCACCTATAATTGCGACTATAAATTATATATTATACAATGCTAAAGGGAATTAGCAAATCTCCTTATGGTAACCATCATTCTTTGTTGATCATAATTGCACTTATCCGCGAGAGTTTCATCTTTTGTTTCAACACGTTTTAATATACTTTTTGTGCACCATTAAGCTTTTTATGTCGATTACATATTTATATTTATTGAATGCGTTCTGCGACAAGCTCCACCGCAATCCATATCATTAACATTTAGTTACATTGCACGCTATGATATCAACTCGAATTGTGGGTGGGCGGGTGGAACACTTTGACTTTTGAGTAGTCATGTGTTATTCTATATTAAGACACCTACATTCGAGCGAACATCGGGCCAGCAAGATGCAAGAGTGATAAATATGGGTTTATAACTTTCATACGTTTTGTTTATTATTTTATACTATTACTTATTATTCCCTGCTCTTGTATCGATGTCAAAGCTTTTAATGGCACTTTTTGGCTACAATGTTTAACGCTTTGTCTGCCTTTGTTTCCCGTAAGCGGGAATCATTTTTAAGTGAATGTTTTAACATAATGTTTAAATATAACTAATGCTATTTCAGCATTGTAAAGCAACGGTGTTTAGTTCTTCTACAGCGAGGACGCAATTTACACCTCATCCGACACGTCTATTGTAATATAAAGTTCTATGGCATCAAACTGTTACATTTACGGTAGACTTTCACCAATTTATGATGCTCACAAGAATACGTTTTTTTTTCAATAAATATGTCTTTTGAAAAAGGAAACTACAAATGATAAAAAATGTAATGCATATTTTCTAAATTGTGAACGACTAGGTTCAAATGAAATCGAAAAAAATACGACAGTGTTTTTTTAATGATAACTGTCATATTTTTCAAAACAAAATATTCAACAAAAGAGTTCAATGCTTTCATTAGAAAATGCAAAATAAATCCATTATGGCCGAGAAATTTCTAATATTTCGGAAATGCTGCTACATGTGTCAAGTTCCGATTGCTTTTGACAAGGTTTTTTTATTTGCATATGTTTGATTGAATTGAAACTACGGGATGACGCGCGAAAGACATCAAATACATTTGTTATTCGTTCATGGCTCGAAACGTTTGGTAATTTTCAACATAATTATATTAAAAATGTGCATGTGTTAATTGAAACACATTTAAATTATGTTATGTGGAAAATCGAAAAGTCTGCCTTTTTGCTTTATGTTTTCAATCGCCCTTGACATACTTTTGAAAATGAAAAAAGGACACGAATGTCTTGCTTGCATGTCTCTTATAAACATCAGATATCAGCAGCTTTGATTGAAAGTTAATAATGCACATTCACCAAAAAATATAGCTTGGTAACCAAATTTATATTGTTTCCTCATATATGTCATCGAAACAGTTGATGTTTTACAACTCAAATTGGCAATCATACATGAAAACGTTTAGGTTAATCTTATTGTCGTACATTTGTTGGTGGCTTTTTGGACAGTTTTAAAATGAACATACAAAAAGCATGTTTCTATTGTTTTCCTTATCTGTGTCTTCAAAGTTCGATACATTATGATTTTCTTGATACAACCTAAAAAACAAACGTACATAAAAAGCGTCATATTTTCCTGCGTATTATGTTGGTGGTTAAATGGGGAGACCCATAATTGTTTCACTAGTGCGTTGATAAATCAGTGTCCAAGGCGATTTTTGTTAAAATTTGCACTTAAGGTATTGTTACACGTTTTGGTTACCACAAATTTAGAAAATAATAAAGAATATTCCTACGTTTTTATGAATGTGATTATTCAGTGTACTTTTAAAACGAAAAAGAAAGAAACGTTTTATAACAATTCGTTGATTGAGTAAGTTGCGGCTTGCGTCATCCTAGTAAGAGAAATGTAAGAATAACTACTCGTTCATACTTTTTTGGAGAGAGAACATAAATTACAAGCAACGACCTACCTTTAAAGTCAGATTAACAAACTTTCCTGTCCCGTAGTTCCTTTTCTTTGGTTGTTCAACAGAATTGTTTTCCCAGTTTGTGGATAACAGACGGTGTTCGTGAGAGACTAAGTACCTGTGGCTGTGTCCACGACTTTGTGGAGTATTATTGCCTTGATTCAATAAATATATGAGTAAAGTTACTTCATTGATCTCTCTGCAAGCCACTGTACGACAACTCGCGCTCCTTATATATAGATACACCGTAACAGAGTCGGTGGGATGGTGGGAAGGCGTCTGTCATAAATCGATATCCTAACAACTATATCTGACGGTTCTGGATTGCTCCTATCAGCGCTGTTGGCGAACCAATCGTCATGCTAGGGTCACAGCATCTTAATGTCATATTGTTGAGACGAATCCAATTAGATACGCTTGGGCTGTTCTGTGGACGTTATAAATGAGTACCCTGAGAGGCGGACTGACAGGCCGAGGACGAGAGTAATTGCTATCCCGGGATATGTCTTGATAGGTAGAAGGTACAACGGCGTTTCCGTATAGACTTGGCTCTTTAAATCATTGCCACATTAAAGGCGAAACTATGATGGCAAAACAGCACTTTCGCTAATACACTAATGGTTCACACTTACTGAGCAAGCAGACAGTAATAAAAAAGCCCCTTACGTACATCTTTAAATATGGCGTTAGACCATAACAATATCTGTTATGTCACAATATATGAATTATCGCGATAAACATTTTGTCCAATATTCTACAGCATACCCAGTACCGAAATCGTGCGGGTAACGACACATAGGCTATGCATAAAACTATATAATATTCGGAATCTATTTTTAAAATGCATAGGTTGTCCCTGCATGAACATGCAATGACTCTATCACGCGTATACCTTTTTTATGTATACATATACTTCGTTTGTCGGTGTCACACAAAATAAACGGATAGTTCGAATAGGTCGAAAAGGATGTGGGTGATAAAGTTCTCATGTTATAATAGGAAAATAAAATATTGATAAAATAAACATTTCACGTGCATTATGTTAGAGCACATTTCAATATGGTCATTTACATTCATATCTATCCCATACATAAGTGAATACACATGTCATGATCAATACAATCTCTATGTATAGACTTTATAATAATGCTATTTGAGACCCGTATACTCATTTAAGTTCATTTCAGTCAACTCGAAACGATTCAGCTGAAATATATGTAAAAAAACGAAAGTATACAGGCACTATATTGGCATTTAAAATGGTTGTTACAGCTCTCTGCTTGACAGTGAATGGATAGCGGTAAGGATAGATTAACTCGTTGTCAGCATATTGTGACCAGGAGGAGTGTAATGCAACTGCGCCCAGGTTATGACATTTTAGCGAGACGGAACTTTAGAGTGAATTTAAGTAGGCTCATCATCAGCTGAAATAGTCTTCATCTAACTTTGGCTGTTGCGATGACGTAAACCCCCACAAAACACAGTAATTGTCACTTCCTGTTATTTTAGTCGTACTCATATGCTATTAAATAGAACCATGTATGAAATGTATGTGTTCTACATCTACGTGAAATGTGTCTATACCACAACATTTTACCATTCAGTATCCTTTTAATGTATCACGTTTTTGTCCCTTATTATTGTGGTAAGGCCCGATGTGACTTTGATCTTGCTGGGCATCACACTAACTATACAATGTCCCTAGGTCGCGACATTCTAAAGTCCTAAACATGGTAGTTGTTAATCCCTGCTTAACGTTCAGCATTAACGTGAATGACAACAACTGGTTCATCCGTTGTCAGTATAATGTGACTGGGCGGAATGCTATGCTTGGTGATTTCGGGATGGTATTTCAGTGAGGTAGCACTATAAAGTCGGCATCAGATCCGCGCTTTCACAAGGAGGCAAGCACACCAACATACCCTGTCTCTGGCACACACACACGCAAGCACGCATACAAAACATACATGGAGGCACGTCCTTAAATTACCTTAGCTGTTAATTGGACGTTAAACAAAATAAAACCAAACCAAACCAAACAATGCTAAAATTAACTCCAGAGTACAAAAAGGCTATTCTGGCCTCATAAGTGCACTACGAAGCGCTGCCAAATTAAGAAGAAAAGAACTATGACAAACATATCTTTTGGGATATCAAACTATTCTTTTTCTCACTTTCCCACTCTTCTTTCCTTTCAGCGGTATTTCTTTGGGCACCCGACTTCAAATGACCTTAGCTGTTGTCATGACGTTAATTCCATACATACAAACAAACAGAACAACACTCGTCTGTATATGACCAAAGCTGTAACGAGGTCGAATAAACCGCCAACAAAACAACATTTTCTGACTGATAATTTGACACGCGTTGTATTCTTGCATCGATACGCTGACAGCTAAACGACTACATGTTCATATTTTTGTTGTGGATCGTTCTATTAACAGCTAAGGTAATTTAATACATGTTTGTTGTGTAAGCGTTCATGTGTGCATGTGTGCCGGAGGAAGGGTATGTTGGTGTACTTGCCTCCTTGTGATAGCGCAGAGATGATGCCGATCATAGATACAAGTTTAGTTTCCGATGGCTATCTTCGTTACTATTAAAATATGTATAAGAGATCGACAAATATATTTTGAAAAAAAACACCAAACAAACGGTTGAACACATAAGGATATCCTTAAGGTACTTTCTATTATACACGACGAAATTAACCGAACCAAATTACTCAAGTTAAGACAATAATTCCACATACAACAAAAGCATTACTATTTTCTTAAAAAGCAGCGAAAACAGATGTTAATCCTGGTATTCTTGCTTGCAAAGTTGCTTCTGACGTCGGTGGCTACGTACAAACCATTTGTACAAGATAACACAAGGCATGCTCCGACTACAGAAAGCCAATATCGCAACTTGTAATTGTGTAAGGGCTATTCTTAACGTTGTCACAACAAAACACAACTGAAAAATATCGAAATATCAGCAAAACAATAAATTTAACTCAGGATTTATAACACTAGGGAAAATATGAAGATATGAAGAAAGAAAGATTTATTTGGAGACTTTTGAAAAAAACATTAAAAATATAAGATCAGGTGTTCCGTAAAGGTAATCGATTACACCTGTTATGTAAATGTAGGTCAAATCCAGGTAATGTAACGTCCTTATACTGAGAACTTTGGAAGTGACCATAAAACACATGTATGAGAAGGAAGCGGAAAAGAGAAAAGACTGATATCTTAGGTGTTGAATCAGGTATAGCAGATCGATTTTGATCTCTTCAATGTCCTTTTATCAGAATTTCAGCGGGCCTTTAGTAGTTGCCTTTTACGTTCATGCACAAAATAACAGCAGGTCTATTCACCGAACCTGCAGTGTTTTTGCAACATTATCTATAAAATGGAAGCAAAACAATGCGTTCTGTTAAGATAAGAGTTTCCTTTTCCACATGTGAGGCCACTAGCTAAGTGGTCTGTTGGTCAACATGACACATTTATCAGGAGATGGTTTGGTTTATTGAGTTCGGTGTCCTGCTTATATTTATCAAGAAATCCTGATAATAAAAAAGGGTTCTGGAATATGGAATAAATTCCTAAGTGTAAACTACGTAAAAAACAGAGGTTACTTGTCAAAATGGAGGAGATGCAAGGTAATAATCGTAAATCAGAGTTTTCACAATCGTCATTGAGTTTAATAGTTAAGCGACCATTATTGTCATATTGTATGAAGCTGCAAGAGTGGAGTCTTTGGTATCTTGAATTTCAAGTTATAGCAGGGTAACCGAATTGTTCAAAGGACGAACCTACATCAATAAATACGTGTAAATGTATTATATCCTACACTATTTCCATACTAAATGTACTGTCTGTATTCTCATTATTTACTGAAAGGATGTCATATATAGCTTGTACGACACGGAGCCATGTAGTGATGGCGCCTTCATAGACGACGGTGGGAAAGCTGTCTCCTTATTATACTTATTCCAGGTCATATTCGAAAAAAACAATGACCATACATTACATGTATAATATACAATACAACCGATGCGTTTCTCCATTTGTAACGCCTGCAGGTTTTGGGAAAGAATAGGCTTGGTATATCAACCTGCTTGATCGAAGGAGGGGATTTGTCTTCTGTTAAGTGTAATCGAAGAAACCAATGCCTGTGTATTGTCGGAAGTGATGGGCCCCTGTTGAGTCAGGGGATTTCTTCAGTGTCATCTACTTCTACTTAGATGACTAGGAAGAGACCAAAATGAATCTGCTGCCCCCACTGCAAATATTTGAGATCTTTTTCGTTTTCTATCTCCCTGTGGTGTCTCCCTGATACCTTTGATCCTCATATGACCCTGGCTGATGCAAAGACATTAAATACTCAAACAAGCAAGCAATCCTACATTGGTTTTCCACTTTTTAATTTGTATGCCCTCGCCATAAAATAGGGGGCATATAGTGTTGGCCATGTCCGTCCCGTCCCGTCAAAACATCAAACACTGAAACTAATTAACATGGTGACGGAGGCATTCATGTCTTACAGACATTTTCTAGTTTAATTTAAGTTTGATGTATTTCCTCCACTTTACGCCTATTTGTACAGTGTTATTTTATATCAAAGGATTATATTGTTTACTCACCGTCAAACAAAAACAAATGTTAGCACTTGGTAAAAGCAGGAACATTAGGATGTTTTCATTGAACCACATTAAAATGATAGTTTCATACGTTTGTCCCTAAAAAGGTAATTACCGTAGGTTTGGCCTCCCGTCTGGATTCAATGTAAACACTCTTGCAACTTCATTTTTTTCGGACTTTGATCAAACGTTATACAAACGTCAAGTACAAATATACCTCCGGCTGCTTGTTGCCACTGTGGGGGCTAAAAGATCAAGGGCCATGAAAAAGTCTAACCTCAGATGTCGTACCGACAGACCGATGGAAAAAACAAACACCACTACTGTGACCTTTGACTCAATGAGCTCGGAATTTTGTCACAATGTAGCTTGCATCAATGCATCATTTACTCTAAGGTATGCGTATACAAAAAACCTACCATTTCTGCAATAATTAGCCATTTCAGTAACATAACACATCCCTGATCTTTGACCTTGGATGTTTGTCACAATATAGCCTGCATAATTGGCTACGATACTAATGTATATGTGTATACAAAGTACCTACTGTTTCCGAGATTATTAGCCTTTTCAGTAGCGTAATTCATTCGTGACCTTTGACCTCTGACCCCATGACCTCTGAAGCTATCAACAGAGTAGATTGCATAAATGCCTACAATATTTCAATGTAGCCATTTTAGTAACGTGATGAACCGTCTACAGAAGTTGAGGGTCATAACTCAAATACATTTTAAGTATAACATGTGTGTAAAGTTTCATCAAAATCCATGCATAAACCTAGGAGGAGTAGGAGGTACAATTTTGTGTCTACAGACAGACAGACAGAGTGATTCAAGTTTCGTTGCGAGGGGTATACTAAACTGTTCATAAACATTACTTTATGAAATCTGCCACGTATTTTTGGAAATCAGCACATTAAATCAGAAAATGCTGGACTGTATGTAAATTGTTGATCATATGCATGACAATGAGATTGGTTTACCTTAAAATGTAGCAATGTGCGATGTAGGTTTTAACTATGCACAGTAGCGAAAGGACAACTTCCTCTCTACGGTCTGCTCTACTTGTTGCACATGAACCCACATTATGTTGAATTTTGAATTTTTGTTTATTTCTTCGGAACAAATTTTAAATAACTGACTGTTTACTTCTTCGGACCATTTATTTGTCGATGTTTTTAACAAAACTTGCCACGGAAAGTTTGAAATGGGAAGAAGGCAGTTACTTACATTTCGGTTGTTGGTTGTACTTTCTCATTTCCACCTATTCCGACACGTCGTCCTATCCCTTTTTACATGTAACTCTTGCTAACGAATTGGCAAAATAAATGGTTTGAAAAAACAAACAATAAGTTATTTTCAGTGCAACCTAATGTAGGTTCATGTGCAAAAGGTAGAGCAGACCGTAGACAGGAAGTTGTTCTCTCGCGACTACGCATAGGCCATACCTACATAACACATAGTTACATTTTACACAAAGAAGACTGACCTTATTGTCATGCCTGTGATCAACCGTTTACAGTCAAACACTTTATGATTGAATGCGCTGATTTCAAACAAAGACGTGACAGATTTTACAATGTACCCTCTATGAAACGTTTATTTGATACAGTTTCTGTGCAATAAACCTATGAATATTCACATTCAATTAATCGCTTAAATAAGAAATGATATATTTCACAAACAGTTCGTTGGCTATTGTTATATTTTGACATCTTTTACACATCTTAACCTTTTGTTTCTGGTTTTCATGTATTCATTTTTTGTGGATGTCTATTTTTTACATTGTTGTTTGGTCCTAAAAGACTAAAATTGTCTATGGGCCGTTAAACAATACAATACCAAAAACAATCATTCTTGCTCTTGGCTATATTAACTTTGAGCTTTGATTTATTTCTTTTTTTAACGTCGTTTTTAGTATTGATTGGCCTTAAATGACTACGACAGTTGATGGGCCATATACAATGTAAAAACTTGATGCCGACTTAGAGTGTTACCTTCCTGGAATACAATGCTGATTGTTAAGCAGAGAATAACGAATTGGGTGTATTATACACAAATGTGCAATTATGCACTTGTAAGAATCTTTGGAGTATAAAACAATGGGTGGATTTGCCGTCGTCTGGTTCCTCCCTCTATACTAGTCTGAACTTATCGTGCCTAATAAGCATATCCTCCACGTGCACGTTCATATAAACAAGCAAGCTCCCACCCAAAGGGAGGTGGCAATCCATAGGGTTATTAGAACTGTATTATAATATGCATTTTATAAAAAATAAAAAGCAAATGACGATACAAATGGTTGATAGTAATCACATTTTTGGCATAGCTGGTGCACAAAAGACATACACACACGACAAAGGTCAAGATGAAATATTTACATTAAAGTATGAGAATGATTGAGTTCCTGGTTGACAATGTTTTTGTCGATATTTGAGTTCTTGTTCCAGCAGACTGTAGGCATTCATATTGAAACGAACTCTACCCCTCCTCTCATCTATTTGTTTTTTTGTATTTAAAGAAGCTGAAACTATTGATGAGCTTATCAGGACTAATTAAAAAACAAACCCAAGTCCTTCATTCTCACATTCAGATATATCAACGATGTGCTGTTTTCAAAAAGCTAGTTATTTATTCTCGAGACTCTTCTATTTTACCCGCCTTTCTCATTCTTTACTTAAGAACCTGACAACAACAGTGACGACTTACTACAAAGCTGTTCGACGTTCCTATCGTGCACTTTCCCTTTCTTAAAAGTGATGTCCATGACTCCTCTATCTACGGTATTCAAGAACTTGCACCGACTTCCATGAACTCCGAAGCAAGCTAATTTACATGGCGGGTGTCGCCGATGAAGCAGAAGACGCATACTCTTCTGTGATGCCTGGGTTTATTCTTCCTTTTCCATGGTCTTTCTGTAAATCTTTCCTTTGTTCATATTTACCATAGTTTTATCGATTTTGAGTTCGGATAACGGTTCTGTTGACGCTGAGGTATTCTCTCAAATTGTGCTCTTTTGTTGGCCGACATGTCCGTTTTCTTGCAATCATTGACCTGCAGGCAATCTTAAACAAACAAACAAGAAACATGCGAAAGTAGTTGTCTAGGATAAGCATTCCGACCAACAATATTAGCGCTGTGTTCTTGGTTATCGTCGTCTGGAGAGTAAAAATACATGTTAACAGTATTTCTCTGTCATGGAAACAGATTAGCAAGGGTATGAATTGTGAATAATTCACGGGTTGTCGGTGAAGGCTCTTGCCAAGCAGTAATAAACAGATACATAGAGAACTGTCTCGTTTTTACATTGTAACCTTCAGACAAATTGATATTCCTCCTTGTTCATCGCATGGTGCTTCAGTGCCAAAAGTTTAATAGTGGCCATCCCAAGCTTACAGCAGACAATTTATTCCTTGTTCTTACCATAATGTCAGACGTATACAAACATGGGCTTGTCTCTATATATTTCTTAGTCTAATGTTTAAATAGACTATTATAGTCCGAGATGAAGTGATATAAAACATGTGTGACTTTCTAGTTTTAAATCGAAAACAAAATAAAACATAGTAAAACAGAAAAAAAGACAGTGTATTTTTTTTAATTTTAGATCCTTTACCCCCTTGTTTCAAATCTGAACGTTCAGTCAAAAAATGTCGCATTGTAAATTGCATGTATGAAAATTAATCTTATAACATATTGTCAGCGAGTGTAATAAACGTATAACCTATGTGCAGTCGAGAGAGGTCAGCTGCTCTATGCTTGCACATTTAAGAACATTCAATTGAATCGCAAACAGTTCATGCTATACCTTTTCAGACCATCTATGCATCTAATTAATTTTAATCAATTTTGGTTCGGAAAAATAGAGTGACACTATTTATGGTTTGTTTGCTTGTTGTTGTTGGGGGTTTAATTTCTTTGTACATGTAACAGCTTAAATAGGTTAAATAAAGACACCAGCGGAAGGAAAAGAAGGGAGGTGAGGAAAGAAACAAATATCCCAAATGTTACATAGAGCCAATAGACCACTTTTATCTTTTCAGTATTCCCCGAACAGAAAATACATAAGCCAAAAAAAAAAGTCGGCATCAGTTCCGCGCTATCACAAGGAGACAAACACGAACATATCGCAGCCTCCCAAAATACACACACATACACTACACGCATGCATCTTGCACACATGGGAGGCCGTCCTTAAATGACCTTAGCTGTTAATAGGACGTTAAACAAAATCAAACAAACAAACAAAAGTCTGTGACGCGCTGGCTTCAAATAATCACACTCTAGTAATAAAAGGTTGCATTCCTAAAGCCTTGTTTCACATCCAAGATTTCTCGTAAAACTTTAAATGTGTTTGAGTTTAAGGTTGTTTTTGTTTGACGTCCTATCAGCAGCTTAAGTCATTTAAGGACGTACCTCCATGTGTGTTGTGAAGGAGTACAGAAGGTAGGGTATGTTGGTGTACTTGCCTCCTTGTGACAACGCGGATCTGATGCCGACTTTATAGTGCTACAATGTATCTCCCTGAAAAACAATGCCGAAGGCACCAAGCGTAGCATTTCGCCCGGTCACGTTATACTGACAACGGGTAAACCAGTTATTGCCATTACCCAAATGCTGAACGTGAAGTAGGAAATAACTACCATTTTTAAGGACTTTGGTATGTCCCGGCCTGGGGCGAGAACCCATTGCCTTCCTCACCTGGGCGAACGTTTAATATTAAAGCAAAAATGAGGTGTGAACAACAGTACACTCTTACGATTTCTGAATACATGACAAGACTCAATGTTGATGCCATTTGGAAGTGAATATATCAATTTATTACATTTTTGCCAGTGAAATATCGGATTCTATCAACTTGATAAAACTGATATATTTCATACTGTGACAAATATCAGAGGTGATATTTTCACAGTTTAAAAATATCACTTATTAAGTATTGACCAATCATAACGGTATCTTCTATTCGCTGCATTTAAATGTAACGATTTTTTGTTTAGATTGTTTGTTTGTTTGATTTTGTTTAACGTCCTATCAACAGCTAAGGTTGTTTAGATTTAAATGAAGCGAAGGTAGAATAAGTGGTTGTTATGGTAAATGTTCGGTACATACACTTAGTATTTACATAAATATACAATTAATGACAATTATATATGCAATCATACCAGAAAATAGCAGAATACGTCGGAATTGCGTTGAGTATCCCATTCAAAATGGCGCGCAGTCTTTTTGTCAAGCGTGACGTCATTATAATATGGCGCTAATTATTACGCTTCTGATTCCTGCCCTTTTTTTAATGCATTACATTTTTCATGTTTTATGATTTAAAAATGCAATCAATACAAAATTTAATGGTGTCTTAAGTAATAACAAATATATTTCACTCGTGTGGCTAACATTTTGATATGTTTCACTCGTGCTGAGCACAAAAATATCAAATATTAGCCACACTCGTAAAATATATTTGTTATTACTGAAGACACCATCAAATATCCTCTGTTTATATACATCATGAGGAACATATGTATCCACAATATAAATAATTTTATTATCATGATATGTTTTGCCGTATCTCCTCATTTCCTAGGGTTGTATTTATTGAACCCATTACCTTTTCTCACCTGGGCAAACATGCAACATAAAAGCCAAAAAGGACGTGTGAAAATATTGCAAAATATAATCAACTACTTATGCGTCTCCTGGTAAGATGACATTGAAACACCTAAACAGATTTGCCCCCCCCCCAACCTCATTGCAATGCAAAGATGTTAAACCAATCCTCCGTTAAAAAAATGCAGTCGTTAAAATGTTTATGACGGTTTACAGTGAAACGCCAGCTCTTTCCTCATTTGATACTAAAATAATGTTAAACAGCATATCAACCGATACGTACGATTAACCAAAAACCTTAATTCCTTGTTTATAGAGTGGCAATGCTCATTCATAAACATTACAAATATAGCACAGGAACACGTTCGCCAAACTACACATTAAAGAGCAAAGACGACACTAATACACCACTAAAACAAACCAAACCCATATGAAAAACTGCATGCTAATGCTGGTGCTTGAGAACTCGTTCAACAAAACGTAAAATAATATAATGGCTAATAGAACTAGCATTTCAGTCTATTAAATGATAAAATGGATGCAAGTTGCTCCGCTACACATCCGTATATGGCGTTAATAAGCACAAATTGCAGAACGTT
The DNA here is from genome assembly GCA_032359455.1 of Chlamys rubida. Taxonomy (NCBI): domain Eukaryota; kingdom Metazoa; phylum Mollusca; class Bivalvia; order Pectinida; family Pectinidae; genus Chlamys; species Chlamys rubida. The sequence goes on along the minus strand of JAUMHH010148920.1, from coordinate 15,586 downwards.
TCAATACCATTACAATTCAGGAATTTAATGGCGCGTTGGCATTAGGTAAGCGTAAGATATCCTGGCGGTAAGGTGTATGTACACTGTATGTAGTGACTGGTATTAATCTGATTTATTGGTGTTCAATCTCCTCGCAACAAATCTTAAGACCAGGGATTGAGGCAAGGGTATACTTGATTGATTGTAAAAACGACTTAAGTGGAAACCCCTTACATTATTGTTGGTTTTCGTTTTGATCACTATTTTTGGGACAAAAAAGCGACCAAAATAAATCTGCAATACCAATTTCAACACTTTGGATCTTTATACATATGTTTCATTTTTCTGCCTTTTCTTACTACTTTTTTGCTGCTTTTGGTGTTCGTCCAAGCACGGAAGTTTATTGGATTTGGCCCCTCTCCGAGGCAAACCAAAGTTTCTGAAATCGGTTACTGTTCTCTGCTTGGTATTAAGCTTTAAATGAGTTGGGTATGGCTGGTAAGCCTGTTTATCTTCACTTTGTGGGATTTCTCGCGCTATCGCGTCCAGACGTAGCTTTCTCGTCGGCACATCTATCGAAAAAAACCGAGTAACATCATAACTGACACTGACCTTTTTTACCTATCGCAGGCACATGAATAATTTAAAAGAAACAGAAAATAATTCAGGCCATCAAGTTTTAAATTACCAATGCAATGAGTCGGGAGAACTCCCACACACACCAGCACACATTTTACAATACGCAAATAACGAATATACCAATCATTCAGATATACTCTTACGCAATCAACTATATGTTAAAACTAGAATTGACCCTTTGGATATCCATAAATCGCTGACTGTCGCGTGACACTGCAATGTACCACTCCTTGCATACACACGTCAACACAACACGTGCTCTGATTTAATAGTACGGTAATCATTTCTTCAGCTATATACAACCAGCTTTAAAGTCTATTTACGCATGGGTTTTACATCTCGTTAATGTTTTAAATGTAAAGTAATTTTATTGAGTTGTAGTGAATAAAGGAAAGTGGAAGTGAAGTTTACTACTGTCAGGGGACGTACATCCGTATCAACGCAGCAATGAAATGTATTCATATCACGAAAAATGTTCTGCTATCTTTGGGAAGGATAATGAACCGTGTCCATTGGTTGTCTGTGATGTCGTAGCCAACCTAGAAGCGAGATCCACATGGAAACGAAGCTGTAAGCCTATTCAGATATCTGCCTTTGAAAACAAAACGGTTTATGGATTCAGGATTAAAATGGACGGTTCTAAAGATTTCCGTTATTGTGCTTCGTTTTTGTATTGTTTTACGGCCCATAGTCATTCGGGGCTAACCAACACTAAAATAGAAGTTAATATAACGGGATACATCGAACTTAATCTAAAAGATAAAAACGTTCAAAAGATGCAAAAACTATCAATAGCAAACGCATCGGTTGTATAACATGATATCACAAGAACTAGTAGTTTATATAACGCTTTCCATAAGTGTTTTTTACCATTAATGACACTTGGTCATAACGGATTTTAGAATATAAGTAGATACTAAAGTAATTTGATTTGTTTCAGGTTAAACGTCCTGGAAACATCTGATGTCGTATGAAGGTGGTGTCAACGTAAAATATGGTCACTCTATGTCCACTTCATAACGCCATTTTTCTGCAATGCTATAACCAGGACACGAGAGTACATGACTTTCCATCCGAAGACATTAAGCTGACAATGGACTAGCCTTACCGCTTCGCATTTAAATCAAATTATCAAGCAGATAGAAGTTGGTACTATTTGAAGTAATTTGGTTGGTCTCGATATATATAGAAGTGTGTGTGAATATAATTATGATACTGATATACATGGAGTCCAAATGGGGGTCCATAATATGGTGTACATCGCCAACAATTTCGTTTTAAGGATTGTAAAGTTGAACAGAGAGAAAGGACCCTACCGATTGAACCGAACGTCACCACCTTCGGAGATAAAATTCTTTCTTACATGACAAAAGAACAAATAACACAGGACATTTAGCTATTAACTACAGCTTGCCGTTACCAGCCGCCGATTGATTATTGAAAGTTGCAGTTAACACCCTTCTTATTGAGTCGGAGAAAAAACGCGCTATGACGCAAAGAGAAAAGAAAGTCACTGTTTGCCAATTGTATCATTAACACCCCCTACCCCCTTCATTCTCTCTCTGTCACAAAAACCGAACTCGTTCGCCTAAGTTATCAGGGAATGCATTACGCGGGAAATACACGGCGTATAGGTTGCTTTTCTTTTAGTGGACTTTTGCCGCATGCAGTAGACAGAAGCTGTATTCTAACTTGTATCTGCAGCAGGGTTCAAATGACTATACTTGTAGTTGCTTGTCCAAAACTACATGTACATTTACAAGGTAAAAGATCGTCCAGTACATTTTGTCGGACGCTATCAAAAAACAATCGATTAAGATGTGATATATTCACAAAATCATCTAACAGAACACCATATGCATCCATTACTTATGCACACTTGCTAAAGGGAGATGGTCCACCCTATTGTTTCGCTTATAATACTTCATCATTGTTGAACATGTCATGGTCATGTGTACTGATCTGAAACAGTTCGTGATATTCATTTCAATGTACAATCATTATCATTATTATATTCTTAACAGCCTTTCAACACAACATCAGGACCAATAAAAGTAGACAAAACACGTTAAAAAACAAAACATCAAACGAAAGGTCAAAGGTAAAGGACAAACGTCAACTGGAATAAATTGTAAAAGTGGTTATGATTTAGTTATATCTTTTAGAACAGACCGACAGGTTTTAGATAGTTTAGATTGTAGAGATACTAACTTTTTCGAAAAGTGATTTGTATTTAAATTATCATAAAAAAATTCTCTTGTTGGCTGAAGGTCAATGCAATCTAATAGCAAGTGTTTCACTGTAAATGGTTCGTGCTATGCATTGAGGCTGGTTTTCGCTTTTCAATAAATAAGAATGGGTTATGTAGGAATGACCAATCCGGAGACGGGCAAGGACAACCTCGTCTCGGCGGTTTTCTCTATAGCTTGGATACCATTCACCGATTTTAGGTAATACATACAAAGCACATGTATTAGGTATAAAACAGCATATATGCTTAAAGGGAAACAAAATATGAAATAAATGTAAAACAATCACTATATCAGGTATTTAAAAACAGAATTAAGCGACATAATTATGAAATACATCAGAAGTATTGTATGTGAGGTAGCATAAATCAAGAAGGAAAATAACTATAAAATAAATAAAAGGTATACCGAGTAATAAAACATACATTTTTAAGGAAATAATCCTAAATAAAACAAAGAATACTGTGAAAGTTGGGATACATTTTAAAGAAAAATAAGTAGGAATGTATATTATGTAACGTGTAATAAATTCTTAAGGAAGATAACAATGAAATGCATCAAATGTATTTATCATTTAAGGCGCCATACGTCCTTAATTAATAAAATAAATAAAAATATACCAAATCAGGCACCATTTACATATTTAGCTGACACAGGTAAAAATGTGCACTTTGTAAGATACAATTTAGCAAATACGGTAAGAAATCCGTAAATGTCATTTTATTTTATTATATTATTCAATTGTAAGGTAATAGAAAACAGGAATCAGGTATAACAGCATATAAAAGAAGTGTTAGTTTACATAGAAATCAATGACGTTGTCCTTCCCTGATATTTAGTCATATCGTAACACAAATCAATGTTGATTACAAGTCATAAAGGACCATATAAGTTATTTGAAATCTATTCCATAAATTACATAAAGACTTAAGATATCTGAATTTACAGTGTAATAAATGTTTTTTGAAAATAATTATGATTTTCCATGGTTTATAAGCACAGCACCTGCCATTTTGAGAAGCATAGGGAAGAACAATAAATGAAATTGAAACTGGTGAACTGAAACATATCTCAATGTTTGTCATGTTTGTTCTGTACGTATTACACCTTTTTTTTGTATCTCCTCATAGGATTTAGCTGTCAATGATATATCATTACATCAACACAAGATTCAAGATTTGTATTTCCACTAAGCCACACTATATGCTGAATGAGAGGTCTAAATGGTAACAATCGAAACCTTTTACATATGAAATTTATCTGACTATAGCTTCCATTATTGAAAAATCCATAACACTGGGTCACGTCAGGATTATTTACAGGAAAAAGTGTAACACGCCACAGATATAATAGATTAAACTTGTTCCAACAGGAAGTGAGTAGATGGCTTTAATATCATCGATCTGTTATTGAAATTTAACTTATCTCAACGGGCAGGTGAATGCTTTAGCTAAACATTAAACGGTGATAAAAGTATGCAAACATAACAAGTTTGGAAAGAAATCCAATATAAATTTCTCCATTAATCAATACCGACATGACATAATATTAAATTGTTTATTTAACTGATTGTGTAACTTACTTATTCTTAACTTGTTTTTGTCGTACATGTACAGATATTATCGATGTTTAATTATGCTTTTGTGCTTTTAATCATTATGTACATATCTATATAATAGATTTGTGTACAGTGTATGCAATTTTAATTATCATATTGTATATGTCTGTTTGTATCATTTTTGATATCTATATCTATGCAAAGAGGTTTTATTCATGTTGTTACACAATACAATTGTATGTATAAGTATTTTTGTAGGTGTTCAATTTGATGTATAGGTCAATATTGTTGTAACTGTACAATGAATACGTAGGCAAATGTTTTTGTAAGTCCCGTGACGTGACGTCACGAATTCCGGTGCCGTAATGCGGAAAAAACGACGTAATGAAATTAAAACCTTTTACGATATATTCACGATACACGTAAGAAAGATGAGATTTTTTTTCTGCGTAAACTTTGTTTGCAAATATATAATAGGATATGCTTAATATCGCTGAAAGATTCGTTTTCGTCAAAACAAAAGCTCCCGGGAAAAGTTGATATTTTTAAAATGGTAGCCAGTCCAAACGCATTTTCATTGTTTCCGAGTTTATTGTTTTAGTTTGAATGAGGAAAGTACTCTTTTATGCTCAAGGGTGTAGGATAGGGAAATTCCACCCTCGGGATTTTCAAATTTAGTTTTGAAAACCCTTGGGTGGAATTTCCCAATCCTACACCCCTGGACATGAAAGAGTCTTATAATGTTGCTGTGCAGTGTGTTTTAATATCTACATTTAAGTGCATTATAGGTCTATATTAATATTGATGAGAAGTATCATATATTTATGTAAATGTACAATGTATTTAGAGGTTTATATATATGTTGATGTACAGTGTATTCCGAGGTCTGGAATTAAATTGATGTACAGCGTAGGTCCTGTTGAGTGTAATAAAAGTTTTTTTGGAAATTTGTTTGGAAAAAAAAGTTTTATACATGAAGCAGTGTCATTGGGACCAAACTATATCCGAGGTTCAATCAACGAGTTTGAAGCGTCATTGTGTGCCGATTTGTTTGTTTAATTCTACCCATAAATTAAATGTATCAACTTAAAAGTGCAGCAAATGAAGGTGTGTATTGGAAACCATCATTGTCGGAAAATGCCACATTGTAAAGGATCGAAAGACGGTTTTGTTCATTGTTATAAATAGGTGTAGATATATAATGACACAAAGTGTTGTGCTTCTTTCAGTTTTGTTGCAAGATTATATAATGCTGTCGTTAAGATATAATAAAGAACATTTACCATTTTAGACCTGACAGATGACTCCTTTGTCGACCCGGACGACACAGTAATGCTTCGTAATGTAAATCGCCTTCGTTACATTTTCCTTACATATCGGCACAAAGGAAATTCAAGAGCCCAGTTCTCAAAACTTGATTCGGTTAATTAAGATTTTAACCGTGTTACAAATATGTATTTCTTTTTTTAAATTCTGAAATTCATTCCTAAAATTGTAGTATTGAAATTATTTATAATCATTTGACTTATTGGAATTACAAACGAATTCGAAAATCTGTGGATAATTCGCAAACCGAAATGTGCTTGAGAACTTAAATTGCGTATACGGTAAGCTGTAAATTTTTGCCCTTTTTGACCAATAGAAAAGCTTAATCAAACTGTTATAAACGAACCAAATCGGCCGAGAATCGTTAGGTATAGAAGGTGATGTCTTCTCTTAAATAGTATCAAAAATCACTGCACGGACACTTGATATGGTATAAATACAGTATACATAAACAACACAACATCATCGTGATTCATCAAACTTAAACTGTAAGAAAACAAAATCATCCAAAGAGATATCGATGCAAATCGGATAACTACATACAAAATCTGTTAACGGTGAATGTACAAACAAGGTGAGGGACAAGGGACCTATGTCAGTTTATATATATATATCTAATCACAAATTTCAAATTCCCCTGAAAACTGATATACTTTGTAGTTCTCAAGGTTTCCAAGGTAAACATGCTGATTATGGTAACAATAATAACTGTCTTTTTAAAACATAACCCCAATTGACGTGTAATCGATATGTGACGTACTTGATAAGGTGACGGTGCATTGTGCATTTTGTTAAAACTGTGGTATAATGTGCAAAGAAATGTCAATCAAACTGTCCGTGGAGGAAAACAGTGAACCAGGGGAAGCACGCAACGGTTATCAGAGGATACATAAATGTCACGTGAAACAGTGCGTCTACATAGCTCCCAAGACCGTGTATTGTACTTACTGACTTAATAGTACAGTATATAGCAGCAACATTCATAAGCATTATAGCTATAGTATTTCCTTGAAATCAATTAATTTCAATGTATACCTATTTGTGATACAATAGATATATATACGTTTCCAGACGAGTGCTTGATGGTATTCTTGTTTATCTCAAGACGCAATATGTAGTTATCTCATTCACCTCTGAAATTTCATAATGAAGTATTCCAACCTTTGAATTGGAAGAGTTCATATGTTTCAACAGAGGAGTTAATGTTTAAACTATATAAATACAGTCTTTTCACAATTAGAAAAATAACTTACTCTTGTAAGTAAATGTTCCAAATATACCCTAACATAAAAAAACTACTAGTTCAGATTAAGAGTGTGAATAACTAGTATTGATTACTGGTATAAATAACTACCATAACTTCCTACTTGTGAGTATCATTATTATATATATTCACTAGTTTAAATAACAAGTAAAAGAAATATTAAAAAATTACAACAGTTTTTTTGTAATATTAATTACTACAGGTACACTGTATATGGGTTATTAACAGTGTATAATATTAGAACTGTTGGCAAGAACTCGCATTGAAAGTTCTACTTTTCTCTAAACCAGCTTATTCAATTATGATAAAATGTTGATTCAGTTTGTCAAATCTGATATATGACGCTGTACGCTTTAAACGATATCCTTGTCCTTTATTGCGCGTAATAACTCCAATATGGATGACCCTGGGAGCTATGTCACCTTTCATTTGTGTAAACTTGTACCTTGAGTCGCTGCCCAGTTGGGCGACTGCCTCCATTTTCTGTCTGTAAAAAAATGAATTCACATATTCTGCTATTGAGTGGTGTCACACAAAGTGGTTGCTATTCATACGTTTTTGACATGTATAATGAGTCATAATACCCATTAGATTTTATGAACTTTTTATTTTATATTATCTTGTGATATGTCATAAACATAGGTCGGCAGTTCATGTGATGAGAAAAATCGTAAAAACGTTCTCTTTTCATATGGTTATAATGACGGTCGGGTGGCACAGTGGATAGCGATTTTGCCTTTTACCAAGACGGTTCGATAACCTGATCGGACCTGAAATGGTATGGGGTACTTTGCTTCCTCGCACATTCACACCATTTTCCATCTGAATCAACCAAAGTCATTCCTTTAAGTTGATAAAACTTATTACACATTGTTGTAAAATAATAAATGTTCATATCTAATAAAAATGTATTTATAATGAATAGGTGAGAACTTGGAATCAATTAACAAGTATATGTTAATATTCCTACTACATGTTCATAATGTATGTATTGAGTATATGAAAATATTTAACCTAATGCCGGCCCTTACCGAAAACAAACCTTTCTCTAATCATAGAAAACAAATTGTGTTCAGATAGATTATTGAATATTTTAGTTGTCATATTGGTGAAGCATGACGCTATCTATCAAACTCTCTGTGGATCCATTTGGACTAATGTATTATTATAAAGTTGATATCTTTCGCCAGAAACGTTATTTAATTAGTTTGTATAGTTATACTACAATGTATGTCACATTGAAACGCATTAGTATATTTACATCTAAATCCCATTCCTCTAGAGGCGTCTCTACTTATCCACCAGACGGGCAGATATAAATATATAAAAGAATGCAGTATGCAATTATAACCTTTTAAGTAAAAACTAATTCCAATGTACATCGATTCTTCTGATTTTATGTAGATGGATCACAGCTCCTTATAAAGTCTATAGTGAACCCTTATCTTACAAGCCTCTTTGATGTCAAAATATGTGATATTTATTATAGTGTGAAAATGTGAGTTTTTATGCAGGTGCGAGTATTGTAGTATTGACAATAAAACGCGATTACATTTATAACGTCGCTTCAAAAGGGGCTCAATATTCTTGCTGATGTGTTAGGTAATGGTACATTTGGTAAAGTGTTCGGTATTGAGTTTGATGGCTATCGGTCGTACAAGTATAATACAGCTACACCCTATCAAGGGTACAAACAACAATAATCGGGTATTGATTAGAGGAGTTATCATTCTTGAATATCGAACAACTACATGTATTAATAGTATTGAATACATGTACTTGACTACTAATAGATTGTTCACAATCGTAAAAAGTGACCTTATACGGTTGAACAGCAGTGATTTGCTTTCTTATCTTATTACTTTTTTTTTCTTTCTTTACTTTTTTCTTCCATTATAACCGAAGCTCGTCGCCGGTGATACACACATGGATTGCGACAGATTACCTTGGATTTTTAATGCATTATTTAATTAGAGGAAATATAATTACATGATGTGTAACATAAGCTGTACAATAAAACGCTTTACTATCAGATGTAATTAGCAGTCATCCAGAAACACGCTGGAAAAATTTAAATACACGTGCATGTATGGTTTACAATATGGTACACTGTGTATATATATGGTCATATACTTGATTTGATACAATGTATTAAAATGTACACTGTATATAATGTTTAGCCAAAATATATCATATACGATGTAAATGTATAATCATAACATATACATGGTCATACACCTAATACATCGTATTTTTAATATGACTTTTGATTTCACGCGTTCAAAATGACGGTTAATATTTGTCATTAAATAGCACAACAGACCTCCCAAAAACAAGGACTAAATCACTCCAGTATGACTGGTAATATGTATTGTCCAGTAAAATAAAACGTCAGAAAACAACTCCACCATTTAGTCAGCAAGACACTGAATAAGTATAGTTCAGTAAAACAAACATTCGACGAGACAGTGAATTGTTATACTCAGCAAAACAACCGGTCTCACAACCACTGAATCAAAATGACAATAAATACTTATACTGAGTATCGGGACATTTTCGCTGCAGTTTCGCCTTTTTCGCCCTCAGCAATGAAAGCAAATTTATCGTTACACCGAATTTAAGTCAACATTAAATGTGAAGGGCGAAATAAACACTGGGCAAAAATGTATTTAGTGGGCGAAGGGAGAAAGTTTGACACGGCGAAAATGTCTAGGTATACAGTAGTAGTTAAAACAACCAGTCCGACAACCACTAAACAATTTACTCAAGAAGACAGTTAATCATTATAATTCAGTAAAACAACCGGTCTGACAACCACTCACTCAACAAGACAGTTAATTAGTATAGTTCAGTAAAATAACCAGTCTGACAACCCCTAAACCACCTACTCAACAAGACAGTTGATTAGTATAGTTCAGTAAAACAACCCAGTTGATTAGTATAGTTCAGTAGAACAATCGGTCTGACAACCACTAAACCACTTACTCAACTAGACAGTTAATTAGTATAGTAGAACCGGTTTGACAACCACTAAACCACTTACTCAACAAAACAGTCAATTAGCATAGTTCAGTAGAACAACCGGTCTGACAACCACTAAACCACTAACTTAACAAGACAGTTAATTATTTTAATTCAGTAAAACAACCAGCCTGAAAACCACAAAACAACTCATTCAATAGCACAATGAATAATCTAGTCAAGTAACCTACATGCTGGCAATCACAAAACAACGTATTCGAAACTCTAATAACGGAAAAACCTTTTCTGATTATCACAAAACTCACGAACAACCCCACTGTAGGCTTTAACACATATCCATATTACGCTTTCAACATTACAATGGATAGTTCCAGTCCAGTAACTCTATAGATCTGACCATCGATAAACCACAAAGTCAGCATGACTTCAATTGGCTATGAGCAACATGATTTTTTTTTCTTATTACAGTATTCAAACAAAATAATGGGTTAGCAGGTGTAAAGTGGTACATTACATGTATTGGATACGTGTTAGCCTGTCGGTTTGAAATGCGATACACTTCCTGGTTGTGTTACACTAAAACACCTTTCTTGTGTCTCTCCGGTGTATTTTATGGGGTGGTTAATTATATAATACATAAACTATAAATCAAGTTCTACTGAGATTAAGTCTTTTCATCTTGTATTTATATATACTATTTAACAAATGTAATATGATTGTAATTTAAACAACAGCAGTATCATATACATTTTTCTTATACCATTGATAGTCTGCAATAATTGCAACTGCTTTACTTGAACAGTTCTCTCTTACAAATGTTCTATAAATTGAAGTATAAACTCGATCTATTCTTCATAACAAATATCTCATTATGTGAGCTATATATAATATTGATAGTTTTTATAACACATGCTTTATTATTCGAGTTATAAACTCGATCCACCGTTTATAAGGAATGCTTCTATTAAGTGAATTATTAACTCGATCAGTTTTTCATCTCAAACGATATATGAAAAAAATAAAATGTTTTTTTTAAGCGAGTTCATGTAACGAATCGACTCACTAGGAAATTATTATGTATTTTTATAATTTGTTTTGTTTTGTTTGTTTGCTGATTATTTTTGTTCCGTTAGGTTTTTCCTAATTTAATAATTTATTCCTGCTTTTGTCCTCGTGTGTGGTGTCCCCACTTTTATATTCTACATGAGACATAAGACTGCAGTGTAGTAATCACTGTAATACCAGGTAGTAGATAAATATTATCAACTTATAAACTTAATTTTGTTAAATGACGAAAAAGACAGTTATTAACCTCTAAAGCATATATATGATTATGAGTTGACTATTATTTTGGAATCTGTTACAAGAGTGTATGATTACTATACTGCAGGTAAGAGTATACCCAAAGACTAATAAATAAATAAGGTCAAGTTAAAGCTGGGGTCATTCTAATCAGTATGACCTATTCAATGTGAGCTGAAGTTCTATAGACGAAACCAATAAACTTAAAAGATTACAATAACTAGAGACCGGATATTTTCTCAGTCAATCATTGATAACAGAGGGATTCGAGGGGAATCACCAAGTAGTCTTTAGTATATATAACCAAACCGAGGACCTTAAGCGATGTTGTTCTTGTTAATAGTCTCTAAATTATGTTATCTATATTGAATTTGGTTTTTTTCGGACGTCAGGTGATTACAGATTACGGAATGACCCCTGTGCCCTTATAAGCCCCCTGTAAGGCGTTTAAATACGTAAAGGCTAGTACTGTTAACAATGTCTGCTGTTGAACGTAGGTTACTAATGGCTATGTTGACCGTTTCATTTGAAACAAAATCATTCTAATCCACTAACAGTGTCGTCAATTATTGTAAATAAATAACATAATTGTTTTAAGAAGGTGAACAAAAATATAAAAATATTATATTTGTTTTATAACAATGATATAAACTTGCTAACTATTACAAATGATTCTATTTGTTCAGTCACTAAAGAAGTTGTTATTATTTTGTAAATGTTATCTCGATCACACCGTAAGATCTGCAGATAGGGCTGTCGTCCTATTGCAGGACTATTTAAAATTACTTGTTATGAAATGTCGGTTAGAATACGTGCAATAATCGTTACCCTCCCCTTTTATTAAAAGACTACAAGTCAATAAAGTTTTACATAATCATGTATGACAGTTGTTTGTCTTTTGTTCGTTGTTTTGACATAACCTCAACGAATTCTGGAACGTCTTTTAATTTCTTAAATGTTATTTAGGATATAGTACGACCTATTTTATAACAGTACATTAGTTTAATGTTCTAGAGGAGGACAATTAAACGTATCTACTTGACGTGGTTTATTTATGTCGAACAACATTATACATGAGTCAGATCATCAGATAATCATATATCCTATTATTATATTCCTTTAAAATTATTTGTAACTTCAGATGGATGTTTTCTTATGAAAATATGAATTCTGATCATTAAAAATTATCGTTTACCTGCCAACAAAAACTTGTTTTTCTTTTTTATAAGTATTTATAGTTTTTCTCCTATCCTGTTTAAAGCTATGGAATTTTTCTGGTTATAACTAATTAAAATGTTACCTGAGATGTTTTCTTCGATGATGGTCCACAACCCATTCCAAACATCACAAGTAACTGGTATACGAGAAAAGCCGATCACGTGGTGTAAGTATGTGCACCTCTGTGCATTCTGAACATTGTATGAATCTGTGTCCGGTGGTCTATGGTCCTCTATTCCATACATGTACAGGTGAGAGGCTAAAGCTAGGTAGACGTGGTGTAGATACGGTGTAGTTTACAGTTCGATATCAGCCAAAGTAGATTTAACGATTTAGAGGTAAACCAGCACCACAGTAGCAAATGTTTAAACGTACCTAAATATAACATACATATACACGTGGCAATCTCTTGTCACTAACACACATATATGCATGTACATTCATTACTATTTCAGGGCTTAATCCATTAAGCCGTCGTGATCTACCCACAAGTCAATTCGTGAAGTTAATAAAAGAGAGGCAGAGAAAAATGGCGTTTAAAACGTAGGATTGAATCAGTAGATAATGTATCAGAAGCTTGTGTATTGGATAACACAGCGTGGCGTGTTGGGACGCCTGTTTGATGGTATCTGGCTATCAGTGGTTGGGATCCTAAGTGTTACGACACCTTCGTAATTAGCTACATGGATAGCATTTGAAAGCCACTAGCAACGAATTCTTCGCCCTTATCCTATACATGAATGCGGAAAACTAAATAACAGTAGCTCTGTTCAGTTATTAGCACAATAACCTGAAATGCCATCTGATCAATTTTTGTTAGATAAACAAAGAGATAATAACACTGTTTAAATTTTGTTAAGAATTTCGCATATATTTGAGTATAATTACGTACATTTGTATACGTGACAACTTTACACAGTCAATAAAAGGTAAATCGACTTGTTACCCGTTAGATCACTAACTATGTCACTACAAGTTTACTATAATTGCGTGTTCACATCGAAATCACTCACTTATCTGATGTATATTGTGCAAAAAAAAGCTTATATTTTTGGACAGCAAGATACTATCAAGCGATCTCGTAATATTTTGATTTCTTCAACATGTTATAACTGAGACTGTAAACTCCCGAGCATTCAGTTTTGATTGTGTACATCTCAACAGTCTGAGGGATACACTTACCGACATTCTCTTCACCACTGCGGAATATGTCACGGCAAAATTGAAGGTATTAAGTTTGCTGTTAGTTTCATATATTTAACAACTGACCAATTTGAAGGTGTGCTGCGCGCGATTCTTTTGATGCTTGCCAAATATCAGACACGTCTATTAGTATCATCTACAAGTTGGTGCACAAAAAAAACTTTAATGTTGTCATGATCAGTTCTAGTGGTGCACAAAACAGGAGTGCATGTAATTCCTTGAATTTCGATGATCCATGTCGAAATCTAAATCAAGTGTTTTCACGTCTTTGCCTCAGCTTGTGCAGTCATTTTCCCCATAGACATCCTTTTTTACCAGTTCATTAATCACATTACATAGTTAATATCATGACGTGTGATAACGCTTAAAATGTAATATAACAAATTATATAAGTGTTTATTTACTTTTATTCTAGCACACATACTGTTGTTCACTTTTGGTATTCACGAATTATTCGGAATATTTTTGAAATTAGAGAAAAAAAAGGAAAATGTTGCTGATAACAGCGATAACTTCTTTTTAACGTTTCCTTTGTTGAAACTAATTGCAAATTAAAAACACTCACGGTAATAAGTTCAATGTTATCTGTCAGAACGTTGGGTTAAACACTGTAATATATATGTAGCACTGGGCGGAAGTAAATTGTTCTGAGTAAACAAAGATATCGACCCGCTAGCACTCTCCCGTCAAATCGTTAACATGTAGTTAGATAGGGGGTTAAAATCCTGTTTCTTGGCAGGATTTCAAATACAAGTTTATACTGTCTAAAACACATTATGTTAGAATTCTTTCACTTTTGTATACGGTTCTTTTGCACACAGTACCCATTTCTTATCACGATCTATCCTAAGATATCCCGCTACTTCACAAAACGCCAGATCAATATATGTTATGGTTACGATCGCCCTAGATGTCCGTTGCTTGGAGCCTTCAATGAAAAAAAATCTGTTTGTCATAAATCAAAACATTGGCGCAGCCTATATGTTTGTTTTTGTTTCCCCTTACTGTCTTAGGTTAGGCTGAAATTAATATTTCATCAGAAAAACAAAAACATTGTCGAGAGGAATTGAGCTCTTTGGAAGCTGCGAAGAGTGTAATGTGGTGTAGCACAGTACACGTATACCATTACATCAACACACAAGGTTAAAATACACAACAACGGAAACACAAAGGAGCAAAATTAGCATCTGCATCAAAACAAAACAATCATAACCACTCCATGTTCGGGGAAATATTAGGCCTGCTGTATCCCTCTGCATGTCGCCAAAACCGCGTAATATTGGACACCCTGCAGAATCGTGGGTTTCCTTCCTTGCCTTCTGCTTAGGGACATTGAAGAAACCAGAACTTGATCTGCTGCCCCTATTGTATCTTCTATTACCTACTCTTTCATTTTGGTGGTATCTCCCTAGGCACCCGTCTTTAAATGACCTAAGCAGTGGCAAGGGCATTTAACCCCAAATCAAAGAAACAAACTACCAACATATCCTAGTAAATAACAGTCTTACAAATTAACAGTAATCAGTTACTCGTCTTTCTATCAGTACCATTGTATCGTATTACAGTCTTGCGAATCAACAATGTGATATGAAAGAATTAATCGTAAATACTACAATTTTATTATATCACTATTCAACGTTCCGAAGATTCTGAGTAACAGAGGTATGACTATATTTAGTCGCATACTGTTGGTCAAGAGATAAGACCTGTCTCAAAAATTAATTAATTAATCAATCTTTCAATGACAACTAGTGGAAATTCTGGGACGGTAAAATTAAGTCTACTATTAGAACAAGAGGCCCAGAGGGCCTGTATCGCTCACCTGAATATGTTTAAAATAATTGGTATGAAGTAAAGATATAGCAC
>JAUMHH010148909.1:0-19878 GCA_032359455.1 Chlamys rubida | reverse complement strand
CCTATGGCCAATGTTACTGTGTCGAGGCAGAGTTAAACAAAGTAAACATGTTAAGCCAGCCTATGGCCAATGTTACTATGTCGAGGCAGAAAGTTAAACAAAGTAAACATGTTAAGCCAGCCTATGGCCAATGTTACTATGTCGAGACAGAAAGTTAAACAAAGTAAACATGTTAAGCCACCCTATGGCCAATGTTACTATGTCGAGGCAGAGTTAAACAAAGTAAACATGTTAAGCCAGCCTATGGCCAATGAATCCTTTTAGGACCCATCAGTTGCACTAGATGTCGAAAGGATGAAAACTATTGTCTGATTGGTTCTGAAACCTATCTAGAAATACAGCGTGAGGTAAAAGATGGCTATAAGTAATGTCCTTTATAACGTTGAAAATTGGCTGGCTGAAATAGATAATATGCTCTTTAAAAACTTTCATAAACCATGCCAAAACGAATTCCAGCTTCGAGGTTACAAACAACCGCGGGAACTGATAGTCCCAGTACAGAGCAGGCATCCACCTATTTTAAACAGTTCATTTCTCGATGCAGAAAACCAAATATTCATTCAAACATATTTTATTCACATTAAACAGTCAAAGGGATCGGACACAAGTCCTTACAGCTTACTAGGCCTCTCCCAAATATTTTGCTGCAACAAATGGTCATTTCGTCGATTTATGTCTCTTCAGCTTTATTAAATTTAAATATATATCTATTACTAAAAATCACATCTAAAGTGTTCTTAAATCTATGTACAAAATAACCAGTTACAATATTACAGCTTTTGGTTACAACACAAAATAAAATCTTTTATTTAATCTAATTTTATATCTTATTTTTTATTCGGACAATAAACTTTTGAATTCTAATCACTGATGATAATTATGGAAAATTAGAAACTTCTCCAATACTTGTAACACTATCTTATTTACCCTAGTGAAATTGTCGCTGATCTTCATGGTTTGCTTAACAATACATACGAAACTACATAAGGTATCATAGTGATTATGAATTGAAATTGATAAAACAGAAAAATGGAACAAAAACAAATGGTCGCTCTCGATATTTATTGCTACATTTCCCCGTCCGAATATTTCCCTGATGTTAAAGGAGAGGTTGTTGGTGTTAATACTAGATTCCTGTATTCGAAATATTGAATTTTTCACTTTATAGGTATTTCATTTTTCAAATAAGTACAAATTGTTATGTTCATCTTATTGCAACTTAGGATGCAATATCCCGTTAATATTTCGATAACAAAAGAGACTATTCCCAGTAATAAGAGGGCATACTATTCCCATCAACAAGAGGGCAGACTATTCCCATCAACAAGAGGCCAGACTATTCCCATCAACAAGAGGGCGGAATATTCCCATTAACAAGAGGGCAGACTATTCCCATTAACAAGAGGGCAGACTATTCCCATTAACAAGAGGGCAGACTATTCCCATCAACAAGAGGGAAGACCATTCCCATCAACAAGAGGGCAGAACTTTCCCATCACCTATACTCATATTGTGACTGACTCTTTATCACCAGCTATTAAATACTCAAAAAGAAATACTCAAACAACATTGTCATTAAAATATTAGAAAACGTTACTTTACAATAAATTAAGTAGATTGCCTAGATATTGTAGAAATTATCCAAGAACATTTTAGAAAGACATTTAAAAAAAAGTAAAGTATATTAAATGTAAACTTAAAATTAAATGGATTTAAAGAAAGCTTCACAGCAACTTTGTTTTATAATTGATTTAATCCTTGAAGCGATATCAGGTTACGACGGTAATGTGGCGCTTGATAGTCTTCTGCTGACTAAAGTGTCAATTAAATGACGTTACTGATCTTTCGAAATGACGTCACGTTTCAGAAGGTCTGCCGATATAGTATTGAACGTTTTGAACAAAAAACATTTATTTTGATGTACTCCTTAGTCAGGATAAAGAAAACAATGTTCCTAAATAGGGGGTCACAGGGTGTACCTATGTGGGATAGAGTCATATAATTTATAATTGTTTTTTAGGATTACGATGAACATACTATAATGTTAATTATAACTATCCATATGGTGTGGTTTGGTTTGGTTTTATATTGTTTAACGTCCTATTAACAGCTAAGGTCATTTAAGGACGTGCCTTCTAGTGGGTTGTGTAAGCGTGCATGGATGTATGTGTGCCGGAGACAGGGTGTGTTGGTGTACTTGCCTCTTTGTGATAGCACGAATCTGATGTCAACTTTATAGTGCTATCTCACTGACACACCATGCCGAAGGCACCAGCACAGCATTCCGCCCAATCACATCATACTATCACAATCCACAACATGATATTCTATATGTATATATAACATATAACAAAACAAAAATCTTGATATATGTCTTCAGGAAAAAAAACCAAGACGTAAGACTAATTTAAACAGCATAATTTTTGTTTTCCGCAACGGATATCTCATAACAGAATGTATGGTACCTTATATATATGATAACGTGTGTAACAATAAGAAAAGAAAATTAAAAGTATAGCACTATAACTATACCATAAACTAAAAAAATGGCTTAAAGAATTTCAATTGGTAAACAAACGTTTTCGGTGCCCTTTTAAAGATAGAAAACACTATTTTTTTTTTATCTCGATAGCAACATTAGTTTGTGACCAGTTGGATGAAATATGGTAGCTCTGTATTTAATTTGCATTAATGACCAAATTTTTTTCTACAAAGTTTCAACCTTCAAAGTCGACAAGCAGGATATTTTGAACTATTCGTTAGTCCAGATCGAACGATATGCCCATTTCTCGAACAATGATAGTAGGAATTACGACAGAATGTGACACTGGGTCGTCAATATGTGGAGTGTAGCTGGGTCAGCCACACATTTTACGTCAAGCTTATCCGAGCCTTTGTCACGTTTTCAATACCAACTATTGAGTAAAAAAAACAGATGAAAAGAAGTAACCTGCGTCAGTATGCATTAAAATTATATTAAAGATCAGAAAATCTGACAAATGGTCTCAGCAGATGGCGCTAAACAAAATGGGAGCTGAACGTTTCTGAAATATGTGGTTTTATGTGAACATATTAATTTAATGTGGATTTAGAAACAACTTATTTCATCTTATGATATATTAAACATGTGGTGTAGTATTTTATTTTCAAGTAATCTGCGGCCTACGTATACTCAACAAAGTAATCTGCGGCCTACGTATACTCAACAGCTGTGGTAGAATGGGTTCAACGCTATCAACTAACGTCAATACAAGTTCCTCGTCCGAAACGGTCGTAATTTTGTCGTCAATAAACAGGAAATGACACCATGTTGGCAACGAAAATGTCTGCTGTTGTGTTAATCCATGCTATTATATTCGTCCTCCGTTTGACATTAAACGTAACAGGTTCTGTACAAAGGTAAACAGCAGTCCCACTTTAACCCCTCCTGAACGGAAGGGGCGTAATGGCTGCATAAGTGAGTCGGATTCTTGCATTGACGAAAATGAAAGTAAAATAGAAAACGCCTTCACACATTTTACAGGACACATCTACAAAACCACGTATACTTGAAATAAGTCACTTCCGGTACGTTGTCATGGATATACTCAAAGTAATTCACACGAGCAGCACACATAAAGCAGATTAATGCCATATTCCACCCGAGCAGCACACATAAAGCAGATTACTGTCATATATACCGTAAAACACTCAATATCTAATCAAGAGCTTTGGTTTAGTAAATTTAGATGTAAAAGTCATTAGGTGACCAAAATGAACGATATTTTAAGCTTTATGGTTCTATATTCATCGACACCTTAGTGGACATATCAATTTACTTCAGTACATAAACCAAATCAGAATTGGAATGTGGCCATGGTTTTGTTTGGGCGACAGGTATATACACAGACTGTAAAGTAATTACCAGTTAGTGACCATGGAGTCGTTTTGTTGACATGTAATTATAGGTAATAGCTTAGTTGCAAAGATGTATGTGGCTGTTTAGTGCTTTTACATCAGTGTGTCGTCAGCGTAAGTGTTTAGTGTATAAGATTATAGTTTCATACTTGTTCACGTGGAGCTTTAACAGAGTTTTTAGAATTTTGATGACGGAAAAAAATATTCAAACTGAATTCTAACTGGAGACATTAGAGAGTGACCGGAAGTTGGTATTTGAATTGACTTTACAAATAGATGTATCACAAAGGTATTACAACAGACCTGCACATTTATTTCATCTTCTTGTAGCATGTTACAAATATTCACAACAACGACTGCTGTCTCAAACGTATGTACATTCCATTAAGGTGTTCAAAACGCTGATATAAAGTTTGGGAAATATTGATTTCATTGCTACCTTTAAGCACTTTTCCGCTTCATTTCTGATGGACACTCAAATATTCACACCAACTTCAGAAATTAATCTTCCGACAAAAAAAATCATGAATTGACTTACGGGAAGACATTGCCATGAGACCGACATTGACATGAGACCGACATTGCCATGAGACCGGACGACTTCAAGAGGTTCATATGTGAAGTGTATGGAATGCGGACTAATGTGTTTTGTGTACCGGCCTCACATGTACATATCGCGTATCTATCTCGAGATCTTTACGATTTTTACTGTCGTGCGAGTTACGCTCTGCCGAGTAAATAATTCTTACAAATGCAGTGCACTAACACAGTGAAAATAAATCAAGATCCCTAAAAAAGATACATGTGTGGCTCACGTGAGCGTACAGCTTATATCTACAACTAAGTCGATGGGACATTTTTGATATCAAAATTTTAATCTAAATCCATCCTTTTTTATATATGTTGATGGAGAAAGCTGTAATTGTGAAAATGTTATGCCTCTGCAAAAAGTTCCGTTTTCCAAGGAAGACAATTATCATTCGGGTCAAAATTATTGTAAAATGTAAAATGAATAAAATAAAAAGCCATAGCGGTTTTTTCATATTTAACTCTTTTTGTATGAAAATTATGTCCTGTTTGCTTTTAGCCTGTAGATAATCACATTTATCAATTACAGTTTAAAAAAAAGAACACTCAATGAAACTAGTATTAGATATTTTGAGATAAATAACATATTTTAGGGTGAGCTAGCAATGTTTCCTTTTTTTCATTTTATGTTGTTGTTATAGTTCTGATCAATGCTACACACCAAAACAATAAGAAACATAAAAATTAACGAAAACTTTTTAAATTTTTGTATTTGTTTTTATTTTACCAAAAAATCCTTATCTATCGGAATGCTTCCTTTTTCATAAAATCAACTCTACAGTTGCATAACCATTATGTGAAAGTTTCAAGGAATTCGGGCGGTTAATTGCGAACGGGTGGGGTTTCCTTTAGCAACTTTGATCGCTGTCTCTGCATTATTGATAATAAACGTTTTGATTTCTAAAGACTGAAGGGGACATACTATTCATATATATAGGCTTTGGGAAAATAACCATTTGTTGTCTATGGACAAAATAACCATTTGTTGTCTATGGATAAAATAACCATTTGCTGTCTATGGACAAAATAACTATTTGCTGTCAATGGACAAAATAACTATTTGCTGTCAATGGACAAAATAACCATTTGCTGTCTATGGACAAAATAGCCATTTGCTGTCCATGGACAATGTGGAAGTCACTATTGATATATTTACAGATAAATGATAAGGAACCAGTTACTGACTATGGGCTTTGAAAAAGTAACTATTTTCTGTCCATCGAAAATGAGGAAGTAACCATTTGCTGTCCATGGAATTAGAGAGTAACCATTGTATGTCTATCGAAAATAATGAAGCAACCATTTGCTATCTTTGGACTTTGGCGAAGCAGCCATGTAATGGTTATGGACTATAGGGAAATCTGTGAACTCTGTCCAATGCTGGAGTTCGTCGAGTCGAATCGAAGTCACGTGCGTAATTCGTTACATGCTATTAGATCAATGTCCTTCGATAATCAGTGAACACGAAAAAAAAATCAATGAATCAAAATGTGATTTGTTCTTAATGAATTAACAGTACCTGATAACGCAGGTAAATTACGCGCTATTTTTTTCCCTAATGAAGTTCACGTGTATAAATAATGTTTCTTCGAAAAATTCAATCGCGTGAGTTCATTTAGTAATAACAGTATTGCTCTCGCCAATAAGCACTGTTGAGAGCGGAAACCTCGAATACTTGACAAGTGAAGGCATCGATTATTTTAAACTGCGCGTAGAGTATTTGATTATTTATATTGCATGTAAAGCGTTTGGTATTTAGAGATGTTGAGTAATGTTTCCACTCGTTAAATGTTTGGTTATAGGAGAATTCATGATCAAGATTTTCTAAACCTATGAAATATTTCGGAATAAAGTATTGAGCTATTTAGATAACAAGTAAAACACTTGGTATTTAAGATATTTAGTTCAGATTTAACATGTTTACATCTGTATTGTATACAAATATCACTGTGTAATACTGTCGTACCTTATGCCAGTGATCAGGAAATAGCTACAGCATTTTATGTTTATTGTTAAAGAAGTAATATAACAAGGAATTAAACCAAGAAGGATGTGTTAATTTACATACGAAATTCCAAGTTAAAACGTTCCGTTATATACTGTTTATAATTTCCATACATTGTAAGTCATATGCCTTAATACAGCAAAAAATGCTTATTGATGATGTACAATAGTTGCTAGCATTAAATATTTATCAAACTCATGGTGTCTTTCTCTATGTCTTCCCGACGTCTTTCTATTGATCCTTTTCAGTAGGTTATTCACTAATAAATCTGATAAGGTCAAGACGTTTACTTCTATCATTCCGATATCAAGATAATCGCTAAATACGAAAAAGGAAACACCTAGATAAGATTTAGTGTAGATGCAGAACGCCAAATCAAGAAAACGCTTTGACAGTACCATAAAGACATTTGGTCTACTTAACAGTGGCACTGAATGTCAAAGAATGAAAATCCACGCCATGTTAAGTGTACTGAAATATTTATGAAGAAATACAGCAAAAAAGGAAAATAGTGCATAAAATACTCCACAACGTTTAAAACTTACAATTTCGACTTAATTTAGAAACATTTTTGGTACTAGATGTAATCTTGTAGATTAAACCATATTACTATATTTGGTAGGAATAAGAATTCCATTGAATTTTTTATCTCAAATATGTTAACACAATTGTTTCGAAATCTTCAGATTGTATATCTGTCTAATGTAAAGAAGCAAAAAATACCATTTGACGCTGTTCTTTTATTTTTTAGTGTACAGCTGGGACAAAATTTGGCTTTCTGTCTTAGCGTGTAATGCTAACTAACCAGTTCATAATAGTTTAGTTCAGATCTTGTATAAATAAGCATCGATGACACTATCCTTGCATCATTCAACATCAGTTTCCTTTTTTCAGAATTGAAGGAGCTGACAGCTCCCCAATTATCCCAAACTTCACCAGCCTATTCAAAAAGAGGTCCTATGTTGATGTAGACAGTTTGTCCTACTACGTTTCAGATTAGATATATTTTCTATGATTACTCCAACGTGTTAAATTCACTTTCTATTACTTTATTGATTGATAATGATGTTTGTGACTGGACTTGCGTTGTGTTATATGTTTTTGTTAAACGTAATACTTTTGTTTGCTCTTGTTCTATATTTATATTTAGTTTATGTTGTTTACTAGATATACGCTGCATGATCATTAGAATTGGTAACTCAAGAAAATACCTAGACCTTCAACAACAACACAATACCCTGAAATGGAAAAAACAGATCAACAACATTATATCAAACACAAAATAAAATCACTTAGTTTTCTGAAACGATCCTCAAAGTTAACTCTCAATACATCAAAGAACTCTCAGACGTGACTTTTGTAATACCAACATCAGAGAACTATTTTTCAGCGTGGAAATCACACTGTTATTCAACATGTGTAAGTTTTGATGATTTTGTTTGTATAGAAGATTTGTCTAAATGCGATTCCATGAGTCAATTATCTTCCCATTTGCTTGCTGTGTCTAAGTCGTCTAGTATCTTTCGTCATCCTTGTTTTTGATTGCTATGCTGTCGTCGCTAAAAAACACACTCAAAACATAGAGTCAACTTGTGTGTAAGTGTACAAAGATCACAAGAATACATACGAATCTAAAAATACTTATTACTTTCTTCTATCATGAAAGCAGAGCTAGACCAATTAGTTTTTATACATGCTATATTATGGGAGTTGAAAAACATTAATAATGTGTTTCGACATTATGTGATTATCGTGATTAAAACCTATTGTTATCTCTGTTTCAATCTGATCAAATCTTCTCACAAAAATGTTTATATTTTATCCGGTGAATAAGCTAGATCAATGATAGGAGTGTTAAGATTACTATTCGGAAACGGCACCATTTGTATGTGTTTATACACTTAACAGGACTTCTCCTTCATTAAACATCTCCAATATACGCATTACGCTCACTAGTAACGCGATCATAAGCCCACTCAGTTTTCTGGGAAATACAAAGCAAACACAATGACACATTGGAAGGAAACATATGTGTCGGTGTAACACATATAATGTTGAGAAAGCACGGAGCCAGAGTTACAAATGAAAAGCATATTAGGAACTATATGTGATGACGACAAGGAAGCACATTAGCCAAAACAAACAACACATACAGAACTTTATCATGACAATGAGAAAGCACAAGGACCAGAGTTACAAATATTTAACATACAAAGAGTTGTGTAAAGACCAGGAATACAAATCTAAAAAACCCAAGAAACGTTGAGAATGCACATGGTAGACAACATAGAAGGAATGTGTGGTGACGTTGAGAAATGACAGGGTTCAGCATTACAAATAAAACAAATTGGGAACTGTGTAATGAAGATGGGATAAATTACCATATATAAACAATACATTAGCAATCGTGTAGCAAAAATGTGAAATATATATTACCCATAAGGAACTGTGTCATAACTATTAGAAAGCCCATGACCGAGGGTTACAAATATATTACCCATAAGGAACTGTGTCATAACTATTAAAAAGCACATGGGCCAGGGTTACAAACATATTAACCGAAAGGAACTGTGTAATAACGATGAAAAAACACATGGGCCTGGGTTACAAATACATAACCCATAACTGTGTCATAACGACAAGATCGCACATGGGCCAGGGTTACAAGAGAACAATTTAAAAAGAACTGTGTGATGTCGTTGAAAAATAATGATAAAGGACATACATATTGACGACTAGAAACCACATGGTCTAGGATTATATATAAATTACCCATCAAATAAACTATGTGATGAATACGAGAAAGCACATTGTCCATGGTTATATTAAATCACCCACCTCTAGTTTTTCCTGTAGCCTTTCCTTTTACATCTTTGTCTTTTGCTGACGGTCGTTTAAACGTTTATTTGAAGAGGGAGGGGTCTCTTGATGTTATTGCTGACATTGTGCTGTTTAACGCAGTAATATACTCTAAACACTGGAATCGAAGATTTTAGAGGTAGTTGTTTTTACTGCTTCCTGAATATGACAATTAATTGAACTGAAGTCCTTTTAACTAAAATTTAGTAATGATATGCTCGTAAGTAGAGGTTTTATATGAATAAATATCGCCTTTAACGCATTGATCACCATTTATGAGACTAAATTTATCGTTTCCATTTATAAATCCAGAATAAAAAGACCCCATTTCCGCTGATATATATATTAAAAATTAATAGCTCCCTTGAGCGGTAGTAAGATAGCAATGTAAAATTGCACGTCGAAAACAACAATCTTTCACAGGAAAACAAGTTTTATGGTTTTGCTTGTGTTGCTGTCAGATTTGCCTCAAAGCTTCCTTCTTATTACATTTCTAAGGCAGAATACTAATACAACAACAGAAAAATCAAAGCTTACTATTGTTATAATAGAATGCTTCCAATATCAAAATCAGTCAAATCTTAATGAAACGGTTTTGTGCGGTTAATATGAAATCCGGTTTTGCTATAAAACCCATGCTATATATTACATCGAACAAAACTATTCCCGAAGCATAATGACAATATCTCTCGGAACCGTGATAAAATCTAACCCGACAGTACTTTGTGGTTAGGTATGAGGAATGTGTATTGGATTTTCTCGACAGAATGGCTTGAAATCACAAAGACTCAAATCAATGGCGTTGCTGGGTTTTAATACAGTCGACTCATATTCGTTTCTTTGATGCCTGTATTTCTTAAAATTAATTAAATCTCGAGTCGGTGTGGACACCCTATTGCGTGTTGAACCAGTGGTGATTGATGTGGTAATGCACTTTGTCACCAGTTCAACTTCTTTATCGTTTTTATAGTGACTTACACATAAAACAAAGTCATATGTATAACCTACTAATTAGTAGGTAGTGTATAACGTAATTTAATTACAGAACTAAAACATAATGAAACAAAGACGGAAAAGGATATGCACTCTTATATTCGTTAAGTGGTTTATCAAAGAGATTACCATATTTTGGGCAAGCGCATCAACTCTATTGTTGAAATGGCGTATAAAATGTACGAAAGTTTCATAAAACTCAGAAACACACAAGGAAGGTCAAATATAAAAATTACGCTGGACAGGTAAGACCCATTATTCAAATACACGTTGGTGTCCACATATCAAAGAAAGCAGTCTTGTAATCCACTTCTTGGAAATGGAGCTGCTTAATACATGACTACAATAGTGGATAGCTTCAATTGCACAAGCTTTTACCAGGAATCCTTACTCCAACCAGCGCAAAGTCAACGCTAGGCTTTGTTGTTCCATGTTCCATGTTGTAAATGAAGATCAATATATATCATATTATTTCTAGACTTCAGTTTACTTAGGTATAAAGAATATGCAAGAACAATGACAGCAGTTGGATGTATACGTTTGGAGCAAAACACTTTCCTGTACAATAAATATATCAGATATGGGTATTGATTTCAAAATATTTTGAAGACAAGTAATGTCTAATGAAAAATTTGTCAGATATTGATAGATGCAGCAGACGTAACGCCAAGTACAATCTTATGAGCAATTTCTCCCATTCCCTTTCAGGATGTAAACCATTTTCCGTATTAATAATAAGATAGTTTTTGTTAGAAAATGGTTTGATTAGAGTATTGAAAGTGTTTGATTAACTAGAGCAAGATACTTCTTATTTGTCATTTGTAAACTTTAAAGTACCAGTTACAAGACCGCATCTCCCAGTCAAAAGAAATCAAGACATAGGTTTAACAATGTTTCCTTGGAGAACTAATTGTATGCCATACAAATTAATCATCTTTTGATACATATTTTTGTTCTTTGTTTTAACAAATAAGATGTGTCTTAGTATAGTTTGTGTGAATTTTATTCATATTCACACGTATAGGGATGTACATGCACGTGTTCAGGCATATGTGTATTCGTGTGTGTTCATGTATACATGTATTGTACGCTGTTTTGACAATAATTAAATCTTTCAACAAATGCACTTGAAAAAATGGACAGAAATAGAAGATATAAGAAAATGGTTTAATTGGAAATTTTTAAAATTATTATAATTTTCTACTTCCAGGTGACGACTCTAACACCATCCAACAGCTCGTGAGTCTCAGTTTCGTTTCATCAGCAGCTTCTGCTCTTATTGGCGTCACACAAATCTACAGCGCTGTCAGTGTGTTTGGTATCTATAGCAACGCCGCCTACGTCGACTCGTGGTCTTGGTGGAGCCTCCAGTCGCTGATGCGTGTCGAGGAGATAATTCCTGTGTTCATAATACTTAAACTCGCGTCACGCTCCGTCAGAGGGTCCTACTTGTCGAAAATAAGAAAGTGCATCCCAGCGTTTAAGAAGAGACTCGGTTCAAACGCAAGGATTACACCTATAAACGTCAAACCTGTGTCGGAAATGTCGTCAGTAAATGTCGGGTATACACGTGGTACTAGTAAAATTGAGTATAACACAAGCAATACCTAACGGCTAAATATAGCATGACGCAGCTGGTCTGTGTCTTAACGTGCGCTGGGTGTGATCAAAACCACGAGACAAAGTTACTGCAAATATATTTAAAATTTGTATAAAAATTGTGTTCACAAACATCAAAAATGACGGTCTACTGATGTTAGACCATGACATGTGCCGTCAACATGTAAGGTAAAAATGCTGTGCAGTTCTATGCTCGCATGCAACGAGTAAGACGAACTGCATCCATTGTACTACCTGTGGCCAGTTTTCTTTGAGGAAAACTTACGCAAAACTTTGATGTGCCATGCGCGAGAAAAGTAGCGATATTTCCATTCTACGCAGTCCTTGGAAATCATATTTGGCGAAAAATTAAAATCAATAATTGATTGTTCCAGACATGCGATTGTCCTTTCCCATGTATAGAGGGACCACGGGTGACAAGGTTTTATAACTATTGGCGTCCTGCCAATTGTTATGAAACCGTATTTTGCAGATATTTGATGCAATATCTGCTTTATGATTCAGTACTGAAAATCTTATGAAGCTTGTAGCGGAAAAAGAAAGGCTACCAGCTTGACAACGGTGATAATTTCTTTCTATGACCACTTAATTTGTTCATTGTTGAATTGTTTTGACGAATCATATGGTGGTATGACAGGAAATGTCTGACCTGGAAAGCTGTAATTAAATGTCACCTGTATATATCCCCAACCCTACAATAATCATTGTAACACTGTTAAAATGTAAAAAAAATCCATTGGTCAATCATTCAGCTATAATTGTTCTATATATATTGCTATCCAAACCACTAAATACAAATGTACGCGCCGTGGCTATAAATGCGCTAATTAAGGGAGATAATTCACACTATTTGTGAGTGTGGGCTGGTGACAACAAACAAGGCACTTTTGATGTCAAACTAAGAATTTCAAAATGTTATATTTCTCGTAACACATGTTTAACAGTTTTACAATTTTGATTTATGTGATTTGCATGTGACTTGGTCTCGGTTGCATATTCCAAATGTAGACAAGAAATATTAGCTTTCTTACCCGCATAAAACCTGTATTACTAATGATACTTGGATGCCTTGTTTTGTATCCGATCCCCACACTGGAGGTATGGCTCACTGTACACACAATGTTTGATGTGAAGTCGCACCGCTTCGAGTGACAGTACATTATACACGTGTCTTGCTATATTGTGAGCAACGCACATGTCGATTTTGACATTGAGGACTACAATTGTAATTTCGACTACTTGTGTATACCTACCGAAGTGTTTATACTCCCCTAGTTTTCGAAACTAAGTGTTACCTACTGGAGAGAGACAACCCCACGACAGGTAACCACACTAGGACTTATCTTTGTGTTTGTGACGTCACGTTGAATATCCAAGAACATATCCAGTTTTGATTGGCTATCGATGAATCCGTCGACGTATGGAAGGTGTTAGTGGACACTATCGGACTTATGTCAAAAAGCCAGAAGCGACTTGATGTATACTTATTTTGTGACTTATCAAACGTAGTATTGACTAGCTTGTTTGCTGTTGAGCAGTTACTTGTAATAAAATGTAATATAATTTTGCCTTCGTCTGTTTTACTTCTTTTGTTTTATCTATCTGGATTAAATTTATTCAAAGAAGGGGTGTGGACTCATTTTTATGCCATAAGATCCAACCTTCACGTCTTTCTGTAGTTCCTCGATTAAGTTTTTTCAGCTTCTTTGAGCTTTTCAGTATCAATTAAAACAGTGAAGTTCAAAGGAGACCGCAACACATACACAGGTGATTGTACCTGGAACCTTTTGTAATAGACACAGTTAGCCAAAAAATTGATATCAGTTGTGAATAGAAGAATCAGTAGCATGTTTGACTGTACCGTCGTGATCTTGTTTTTGGAATCTCTCCATTTATCATAAGTGTGACACATTATTAGAAAACATGTATGGGTTTTATCATTCAGAAATAGAATGTAGCGTGTTTTTTTTATGCGAAACAGGGCTGATATAAATAGTCATTTCAGTTCTTTCTAAACATTTTCTTCAGGTTGGTAAGTACGGATTATGAAAATTGTCTTGTTTCACAACCGATAAGTGCTCACAGCGTAGCCGAATCGACATCGATTTGTGGAAAACTCGTACACATTTTACACCTTTGTGTGCATACGCTTCAATTATCATTTGTCTGATGAAGGTGACATACCGTACTAGTCACCGAAACGTCACATAAAAACACTTATTGGTTGTGTAACAAGAACATTTTCATAAGTCATTTTATGTTGCTCGATGTGAGAAAACCGCTAATATATGTTTTTGGTAATTTATAACAGTCGACGTTCTAGCTATGGTATACGTTTACGCGTTGTTACGATTAAATGAAGTCAATACTTATACGTAACACATTAAGTCCCCAGATTGAAATTCTGTCGGTGTCGACCGAAGGGAAAAGACGACTTTTGAATGGAAATCTGTCAAGGTAGTAGTAATCTGATTGAAGGGTCTCCAAAGGAGTGCTAATTTTAGTTTGAAATTGTTTAGGGACGGTACTTTATGATTTGAAGTCGTTTCTGCTCTGGTAGCTGAAGTAAAGTACCTTTAGTAGTGAGTCCGATTGATGTCACGAAAACGATTTTATAATGCAAGCCTTAGTCTGGATAGATGACTTCTGATTATCTTATTAGATTAATTCAGGGAAAGAGTTGAGGCTCTATTAAGAGGAAGATGACTTTAACCAAACGTTCTGAGATGGAAGATGACTTTAACCAAACGTTCTGAGATGGAAGGGGCTTTTACTTCGGGATTATGTTAGAAAAGATGACGTCGATCAGGGAAGAAAGTTCCCGATTTGAGATTGGTCATAGACGTTTTTGTTTTTCCAAAGAGAATCGGTTTCTAATTTTGGTTTGGTTTATGAATTGAAGTATCGCTTGATCCAAATTAGCTTCTGAACGAGGTTGTCTATCAGGTGAGCTAGCTTCTGATTGAAAGTTCTAAAAGATGACTTTTGATTAGACGTTCGATCAGGGAAGGAAGTTCTGATGATTTTATGTTATATCTAGTTGGAGGTTCTGATGATTTTATGTTATATCTAGTTGGAGGTTCTGATGCTTTTATGTTATATCTAGTTGGAGGTTCTGATGATTTTATGTTATATCTAGTTGGAGGTTCTGATGATTTTATGTTATATCTAGTTGGAGGTTCTGATGATTTTTTGTTATATCTAGTTGGAGGTTCTGATGATTTTATGTTATATCTAGTTAGAAAGCCAGTATTACAACCATTACAGCTAGCTGTTTTGAAAACTTAGAATTAAAACTCAAATTATACTGAAGCGATTTCGATGAAACTCAGTCGGTATGAACAACTAGCACGTGTTCCTGACCAGATCTGGTTCCGATGAAGCTGTTTCGAAAATGAAGATGGCCGTCATGTCAACCAATTCGAAATTTTGAAGCTAGACGCAAACTCCACTGGACTGAATCTGGCGAATGTTAACAGAAATGATACGTACGTGGTCCTGATCCTTTGTTTGTACGTCTTGGCCGATTTGAGACCAAATATGGCCACATTGGAATTCAACCAGAAGTCTTATTTAAACTTTAATTATCTAGCAGCAAGTTAACAATAGTTTGAGGTGTCGGAGTAGAAATGCGTCTTGCAGACAGTGTCAGTTCATCTTTTCGCCATTTAATTATGTCCTAAGTCTCATGTGAGCTTTAATGACATCTTATTCTTAATTGTTTTACAAAACATAATCTAAAACTCTAGATAGGTTCGGAGGTAATATACAAAATAATGAATTTCTATTTTAAACCTTAGAAATTACTCGTGTCATTAAAAGATCGGATACTGTGTAATAACTGTGTAACAATAAACCTGAAGGCAGAGATAAGCCCAGCAATATAGACAAAACAGTCCATGCTATAATGGTGATCAATCTTTACTAATCGATTATGCCGTTAGTAACCTCCAAGGACAACAAAGAAACTCCGCTGTATCAAAAGTTCATTTCATTAATGACATGGTAGTAAAATGTTGATAATTACATTTTTTGATTGTTTTTTCTCGCAGAAATAAAACCGTTTGTGACTGTTTCTTAGTGTGATTAGTGTGTTTCCCAGGCTATCCATGTCTCGTATAAAAGTCAGTTTTCACATTTGTTAAACATCAATGATTCAATTAACTTAATGTGGTATATGGTTGGTGACACAAATTCCGTATAATACTCTGTTGGAGGATAAGTAGGCCAATGGGTAGGTTCAGTAATTTGAACTATTGGGCTTTAAAAAAGCCAGAAAAGGAACATTGTAGCCCAATGATATTATATGCAGTACAGCTATGGCTGTTAATGCTCTCACCCGTCCCTACTCCTGCCCTTCCTAGGATGGACAATTGCTAACAGCTTATTATAGACGTAATGATCAGATATACACTAAGCAATAAAGGCACACAAGCTCTACAAACCAGTTTTGTATCAAGCTGTTATCAATTGGTTTATTAATATTTTCTCCCATGATCCGGAAGGTGAACGATTCGATTTGAGTACCACTGTATCGGAGAATGGATAAGTGACGCCCAGCCGACATAAAGGTTAATGTAACACTGGAACCGGAGAACTAAAAGGATATTGTTTAACTGTGTTCCTTAGCTGTCGTCTTTATTATGTTTAGAAGCTGGATGTCTTCAATTAAACTTGTGGAATATCTGTCTTTATTTTTTTAAAACAGACGACGAACGTCGTTGATGCCAGAAATATGAAAGATGCTGGATCATGTAACATACCATTCAAGTGACATTTCAAAAGAGTTAGACAACGTACTCCATGCCAAAATTCTAAACAAACTCGAGAACTGTGGTATTGGCGAGCCTCTCCTTGAGTGACTGCGACCCTTCCTTACAATTCCTCACAATACCACACATCAGCGGTAGACAAGAGACCCCTGTGACGAGTGACGTCAGAACTGAAGCATCTAGACTAGGAAGAAAAAAATCCACATGACATTTCAATTAAGACGGTTGACGGGCTGGTGCAAGTGTTACTGCCTTTTCAAGATCTAAAAAGTCACCAACAAACGACTAATTCGGACAACAAGATAACATGAGGATTACCAGAGCAACATCCTGGAATATTTTACAAAAAAGTGTTTGAAATTCAACTAACTTTTTCTCATTTCCAAAAAGTGCCTAAAATGTTGTCATTGACTCAAAATATTATCAAATTGAAATAAAGACTAGTATTCTTATAATAATCGCTTCGTTGTGAGGAACATCCCAGAGCAAAGTCTCATAGAAAAAAAATTCTGCTGCAAAGTCTGAGAATTTTTAAGTAGCCTTCAGTATATAGTTAGTCTTGCAATATATCCTTTTTTATTGCAAACCTACCACTGATATATAAACCACACACACACACACACCGCCACACACCCTCACACACACACACACATATAAATGTTATCGAAGGCACCGCCATGGTAAGCATACGTTCAACACTCTGTTTTCCATTCTCTCACCACATTCTGCGAATTCCAACTCCCGAAATGTGTTTACAAATATGCATATCATGATTAATTTCAGTTAAATTTTATGGGTACATTCAAATTTGTATTCGTCCGTTAATAATAGGTACATACATGTAACTGTTTAGTGTGAATCAATCATTACAGGTGCAACAACACAACACAGAATTTGGTTGTGATCTTGCACTCAGCACTGTTTAAGTTGACTCGTATTCGGTATCGATGATTTGGTTTATGGTTACAATTAGTCTAGTTCCTTGGAGTGTGATAGCAATTACTTCCATACCTTGGTGCATGATACTGATAACCTCAATATATTGGTTGTTGATCGCAATTAGCTCATTACTTTGATATATGATAACAGTATGCCCGATGGCTTGGTTTCAGATAATAACAGTCCAATGAAGATATGAATTAAGATAAATAGCAAAATCCAATAAATCAGTTCGTATTCTTTCAGCAATATTTAGAACACGGAAATCATTTTGGTCTTACGGAAAATGTTAAATGATGTATTGCGTCACTTTTTCCCCCAAATAAAATCTTGATAGTGCTATATAATGTGCCGATGTCTTATCCCTATACAATATAAATGATTTGTTTCGTTATAAGGTTACACAAAATCGTAATCAATATCATCTTCCAAACTGTAAAACGATTTAAGTATATCAATCGCGATAATGCCTCATCATTCGTGTGAAATAGGCATACTCAAAAGTGCAAAATAGCGCGGATATATGTCAATATAGCCGCAGTAAATGGCCGGAAGTAATTGAAATAACACTAATGACTGTCCAATGATAGCTGGTATAACATTAATGGGTTTTTTTCTCGTGCGTCTTCTAGGGAGACGTGATCACCTCGGTTTAAGATCAGTGAAGATATATGTATAATTACGGACATAATTGAGTCGGAGCACCATAATGAATCTTAACGTGCGCACTCTATCGAGCGTAATCGCTGTGCTGATTAATATAAGGTAGATGAAAGGCTTCTTACACCTGTAAACTAGGACAGCGACCTGTTTACTCGCCCAGGTGTAGTCCGCTAAATCACAAACACTTAAAGGTGGTCCTAGAAAAGCCCTATAATACTACAACGCCCAATGTGTGGCTTGTTGTTGTTGATTTCTTTGGCAGTGCAATGATAGGTCTGCTGTCTCACACTGCATCTTATCGCAAGAGGGGACTTACTGGGATTCTCCTGCAGATTCGGTCGTTCTCTGTTTTTCTGTTTTCAGTTTTCTATTCAGTGTTCATACATTGC
This sequence comes from Chlamys rubida, assembly GCA_032359455.1. Lineage (NCBI taxonomy): Eukaryota > Metazoa > Mollusca > Bivalvia > Pectinida > Pectinidae > Chlamys > Chlamys rubida. Next base: position 1,153 of record JAUMHH010148909.1, on the reverse strand, counting down.
TGAAGGGGACGTCGATCTGCTGCCCAATGCAACACTCGAGTCCTTTAGCTTTTGTTTTTTCTCCACCAATGCACTTTCTTTTCGTTGGTGTTTTCCTGGGTACGCCTTTATCATGTGTTATAAGGTGTCGCAAGAGTATTACACCCAAATAAAATATTTAAAAAAAAAATAGTTTACAATTGTTTCTGTAGAGAAAATAAAATATAGGGAATAGAATCTGCGACATTTCAGTGACCAATGTTGTATTCGTTAAATGTATTAAGTGTTTAAACGGTCAATAAACGTGTATGATGACTTGTTCAGTCCAGCGACCACTCGTTATTCTCGAATGATTCTAGTTTTATTTGTCTCTGGCTCTTCGGCAAGAAACTCCGAGGTACCGTTCGTGACATAGACTTCCTGTCCACATAATAGACAATCTCAGATCACCGGGACATTAGCAATCATTGTTATCTTAATTACCAATCAATGCTGATTCATAAAAAATTTACAACTCTAATTGTCAGGTGAGAATATGGGTTTGTTGTCAACAAACCCACGCCTTGAGCGATTTTCTACACTATATGGACGCTGGAGTTCAAAGAACTATAGTTTTAATATGAATTTAATGCCTTTTATATAAGTACTATTTTCATGGTAGAAAGTCTAACAATGACTAAAATCAGGTCACAGCGTACTCTTCAAAACAGCTTTATCTATACAGATAGCTGACAGATGATGTCTATATGGCGTAACAAACGTCAGAATATTTTCACATCTCGTGTTTTATATTATATTTATATTATGATACCTGTATTTTATGTTGTTTAACTTGTCGTAAACGTTCCAAGTCAAGTTATTCATATTCGAAATAGTTTAATTTATATAAAAAAAACTCTTTTTAGTATATATCTGCAATCATGTTATTGATTTGTTGAATACAATTTGCATCACATGAAATCTGACGTAATTGCTGAAGTATTTCTAAAGGTGTTATCAATAGGCTGCAGACTTTTAATTTTAATTATAGCAACAACCCACCGGGTATGAAGGCATGATATTGGTGGATTTGTGGAGCGAAAACTCCCATAGAACTGTATTCCGTCTTTGCGTATTGCAGAGTTATCTTCTCTTGTGAGCGGGTATTGATTGTTACGTCATTGGTTTGTGTGAG
>JAUMHH010148898.1:6007-19881 GCA_032359455.1 Chlamys rubida | reverse complement strand
ATAAGTATACATTCACATTTTTGATATAAAAATAAACTTCCGGATATTCTTGTCCGTACTCTATTCTAATTATTATTGTATTACAATCTAGTTATGATTTCCGGTTAGAGTCACGATGGTGAACAGACTTCGCACAATTGTTCCAATTAGTATTGATTAAAATTATATTACGATTGTCCTCCATCGGTGGTCATTTATTTTGGCATGTATTAGAAAATTTGAAATTAAATCACAAATGTAATATATAAAGAATAAAAGATAACACAGTGCATAACATCTTGAGATAGGTCTAATGTTTGTATAAAAAATGGTTTAAGCCATGAAGTGTGACAAATTGTAAAGTAACACGAAAAACGAAACGGGTTATATCAAACTCTGATATAGAAGATATAACTCATATGTACTTTAACTTCCACTAACAAATGAAATGCGCTGTCCATACATCATAAAGTGAATTAAAAGCCCGGAGAATGCGATTTTATTGATATCAGACACATTGCACTGATGTCAGCTCTTACTGTTATTGCCAGGGTTCTTACCATGTCCAGAAGAGATAAACGAACCACTAACATGTACTAATGTAAATTCTTATCCCATCGAGGGAAAATTTCCGTTACTTTTATTTGATAAAACTAAATCACATTAATGTCCATGTTCGTCGTTTCGTTGTTTGGAAGTAATGTTAAGTTGCATGCTGGTTTGAATTGATGTATATTTTAGACGGTACTGATATGTGTGAATCTGTTAACCTAACAGTACATCGGGGCGTAACACTAAAACATATCAGGGGATCGAGACATACAAATTACATCTAAAATTGTTTCTAACAGATATAAAGTCACACAAGATGAACCAATGGCGATCCATTCGTGGTTTTAATATAAATCGTCACGCTCAATATCTCTTGTCAGTTCCAGCATATTAGAATGTGTACTGGTACACAATAATGATGACGTAATCGTGTTCCATGGTGTTTCCTTGTATTATCTCTGACGTTTCACACTAACTGATATGATCATACGGGTTGTTTATCGCCACCAGTCAGATCCGACTCGTAACACCATGTGTTCTGGCAACCCGCTCCTTGATACAGCTGCAACATTGTGTAACGATTCTTATTACCACTTCGTTTGGTAGTCCGCTGACTAATATCACTGTTAGAATACATTGTATTTAAATATTTACATTAGGTAAGCTTTGACCAATCGACGAGCATGTCATTCGCGTTGCCTAGCACATGTATACTCATCACAGTGTGTATTGTTAGTAGTCGACCATATTACTCAGTCTGACACGAAGCCGTTCTGACAGTTCTTGCTTATGTGCTGTGTTAAAGCACATTCAACGAAATAACATAAATGTTATAGGTAAACTGTGCTGTTAGATAAAACAATTATTGACACAATACGTGTCTTATCAACTTAATACTGAAAACATCTGCTTTGTTTGTATTGTAATCAGTGTTGCCACGATATCCTGCCCAAAAGTTGAATATCTTCCTAAAACAACCCCAAACACGCTATTGACCCATTTTGTAAACATTAAAAACTTCTTCTTTTGTTCAATCGTACATTCTTCCATACAAGCACAGCTTTTTAAAAAAATAAAGATTTGCGGAATTGTTTTTTTCAATTTGTATCATCTTCGAAATCCGACGGTCCCGCTCACCATAGACATACCCTTTTCAACACCCTTGGAAAATGTCATGTCATGATGAAATAGATGGGTCTGCACGCAACACCTTGTGGTCAAAACACTTGGCTGGCGTCTTTGATCACGATCAAAGGCATCCCATGGTAGTATACCTTTAACATTGGAATATGAAACCTATTAAATAACTAGCCTCAAGCCTGCCGTTTTACAATAGCATAATCCAAGCGTGTAGAGAAGATATGTGTTTTGAATTGCGAAGAGGAACATTTATAAGACCATAAACATCATTTCATTCGCGTTATTTAAATGACGTATGATATGATGCTTTGAGATTTTGCTGTAATATTTTAAATCATTCCATCGATATCCTCTTCAATATAATTAATGGAAAATTTGAACGTATTGCTATCAAAAACTGCTTAGTGATGATGCATTTATATTTTCATGGTTCTTATTACCGCAGAATTTGCTAACCCTTTCGCTGACGATTATTAAAATGTTTTCGTTGCCACGACAATAGATATATTGCTTAGTGATACTTTAATTATTTCGGTACTTAGTGATGCTTCCATAAGTTGGGAAGGTTCTCAGTCCCTTATCCTTCAGAACGATTATTTATTGAATGTAACGCTCTATCTTTTAAACTGGCTACAACAACGCATGATATTTGGACTATATTTTAATGTTTGACATTCCAAGAATGTCTGATAGTCCTGCCAATGTGATCATGTTGTGGTATTTGAGCGACTCCCATTTTCAGACACCTTAGTGACAAACCATGTGACATTATAGGGATATTTTAACCATCCACGTTCACGTAAATCGTGAACATCTAATATCATTACACACAACAAGCAAAACACGTCTTTGAACAACAATTTCCTAGCACATGCCTCATCATTAAATCTGTAATAATTGGCTCGTTTTTACATTGGGTAATTAACCCTGACACAATATTTATAAATTCATATTTAACACACATCAATCAACTCAGTTGTTGTAATGCGTTTTAAATACGACTTTTTGAACAAGGATTGACTGTTCCCAATTACAGATTTGACAAATGTGTTTTACATTTACAATCCATTTGTAGATTTGTCAGAGGGAATGCATTTTTATGGCCATGAAATCCTTTTCCTTGTAAGAAAAATCGATGTTTTTACCATTTAAAACTATTTTATAATGTTTTTTATCCGTAAAAATGTGTTCTGAAACGTAATTGATACAAACATGTTAGGATAATTTAGAAGCATTATGTTAGACACATCATGCAAAACCTTTTTGAAAATACAGAGCTCTAAGAAAATTCGGATTTAGTAGGACTTCTTGTATTTCTACATAGATATATGTTGTCTGGTAGTCTGGTAGCAATAAAGATTAAAGCCAAGGTCAGCCGAATTATTGAAGAGGATAGGCGGCTTGTAAATAGTCCTATAGATCATTCTGGACAGGTTTTCTGGTTGGATGTACATGTATTGTTATTCCAAGTAATTGGCTGTCATATTCATTATTATAATTTTTAAACACGGGTAAGCACGGGGGTTTCAGTTTGGTCTAAGAATACGCTTGTATATGCTATAACAGCGTGTCTATAATGATTAAACGCAATGACTCAAAGCAGGGTTGAAGTAGAAATTTAAGTCCAGTTTCCAACAACATTGACATCAGCTCTCGCATATGCATCCGGGATTTTGGAAAAATGGTTTGACAGAAAAGAGGTATTAGACAAAAAATAATTTTGAGTAAGAAATGAAAAAGATTATTACATATAAGTTTTGTTAGGTTTCTTAGGTTAAAAGCCTATCAACGTCGTCTTCAATAACAAAACAATCTTTAAATTTTGGTGTATAATTTACACATTTGGTTGCTCTTTTGAAATATACTGTATTGTCTCCAAATATTTGTAATATCATTGATAACATGCTTGTGTGTCCTCACTCTAATATAGTACAACTGTACTGAAGGACCATAATTTACGTACACATCATACAAATATACACGTGATAACGCACAAAATGAAGAAATAACACAAATTATAACACAGAATAGACTTATAGTTTGCTAAAGGTACATACAAATGACTTGGTTGTTACAAATTGTCACGCTTTTGTTGTATACCCGCTATTAAATTGGTTTTTAAATTCTCTGAAATGCCACCCTTTAGACTTTAATCCTATCTCTCTGCGGTACATCACAATAAAGGTATGGTAATGATGAAAATAACCTTTCAACGGGAAACAATCTGTCATCGTAACGGTGATTATTTGAAAACATGCCCATGTAAGGATTTAAACAACGGTTTTCGCATCAACGCGCCATCCACATGGTTACAGGCTGAGGATGTTAAGGGAAACAACAAGTATTTAGCATAAAACGTGCTGAAATGAACTATCGAAGACGACATGATTGTGTATAAGAATATAAAATTTGAAGAAAATTGTCTCAGTACAATACCTACTTAAATTACTGTATATTACATATATCTATGGTTAAGTATTTTCCAACAAAGAGTGTGGCGGCATCACATGGAGTTACATATATTGGTATTGTCTTGTAATTAGGTGCTCAGCATCTCTTGTTTACAAGTATAATGTCACTTAGCCACTGTCTGGTAGCTGATAATTTCTAATAATAATTATGTTTAAAATAATTATAATGAATTGAACTCTCAATTACTAACCCAATGTAAACATCTGGATTAAAACCCTGCTGCATAGATGGCTTTTTCTTTGGTAGAAAATGCTGGCTACACAATGCATTAGTCTTCATCAAAAGAATGAGTTTTTAACCTAATATCTGCGTTAAAATCACAATGACACCAACCAATCATAACCCAAAATCGTAATATAAACAACAAGAACAACGGACAAGTTAAAATTAGGACAAGCAACAAGAGGAACCGCGGGGACTCTAAATCAAAGTAAAGACAAAAATACAGGATGCAAGGAGACTCCAAAACAGTTGCATAGAGATGACAATACCATGCAATAAAAAGAAATGAGATGAATTTTACTGCAATTCATATGATGTCAAATCAAATCATACGAAGACCGTGATAAAATGTACGAGATCATAAAGAGCTAGGGAAAACATTCTGATGTCGGTACAGTTATAAAACGTATGATGTACACAGGTTGTCTGGAAATTGTAAGACATGTTGCAAATAATAACCTATATTTACATATCTCCCTTTTTCAGAAAACTTTGACTGCGTATAAATTAGCGTATACACAATGTCAAATGGCTTGGCGGATTGATATATGTTTCAAATATAGCGCCGTTCACGATTCAGCGCGATAACTGTTCAATGACAGCAATTGTTTGATTCCTTCAGCATCTAGATAAATGGAGCATATTTGAGATCCCTTATGTTTGATTATGCAACAAAGGGGTGCTGGCAAACTTCTTATTCAATGGATGCACATTCAAAATTCTTTGACGGTAAAGCAAACAATGGCGGCGTAAAAAAAACCACACAATCAATTAGCGAAATTGAATGCATTCAGATAAAATTAATTTGAAAACAGAAACAAACAAAACCCATGATCAAACCATAGAATAGGGACATTGCTGCTGAAATCTTCATCAGCAATCTAGCTTTGCTCGTGTGAACTCTTTTTTCATGAAATGTATGTACTGTCATGGTCACAGCACACTGCTATTTCATGATGCAGAAAAGTTGGTTGCATATCATTCGAGAATATTTGATGTCGATGTTAGATAAAGTGATAACGATTTTAAATATCAACCAAATCCCTGAAGGAATACAACTGCATATTATTGTCACGAATGTCACTTCTGTGAATTGTATTGATTTTACTTTTGTGTTTTAGATAATTAGTTGACAAAGCCTACTAGTTGTGTAGTTATTGAAAAATGGGACAAGAACCTTGGCGGTGTATGCAAAAGTTCACTTAAGATAGGGATAAACAGGGCTACAAACTCTTATAATAATCTTTTGAAGGATTTTAGTCCCACTGCAGGTAAAACACTAATGGAGCTATATGTTTTATGCATAGTGTTATCTCCATTGGCACTTATGTAGCGGTAATTACCAAATAAACTATCGTTGACAAGGTAGCAGCTCATTGAAAAAGAAAGACTTTTTCTTGATTGGCGGTCCAGCGGTTAAATCCAAGTTTTGAGCAGTAGTAAGGGGTATTTAAGGCTAATTTAAAGGCACTGTGTGTGCTTTACTAGATGTATGCCATCATCAATGTTAGATTTAACATGGGATTATGATAAATCGTCTATGAGATCGTGTTTCGCGTTTATGACATTGAGGCATTTCATCCTATAGCCGACATTGCATTTTAGAAACCATCAACGAGTTTCACAGTAATAATGTTTTCTACACCAAGACATCCCGCCGATCACCGCGATATTTTTTCCTCTACAGACAAATGTCAACCCTCCTCCAGTGTGAACGCAAATTTTAAAAAGGACGGCAGTTAGACCGACACAACAACGCTACAAACTCGAGGAAGAGTTTTATATTAACGTAATTTTATTGTTGGAGAAAAGAAATTACCATATTAATATGACGGGATATTAAGACAGACGACTAATTCATTAAGCAATCTGAAACTAGATTATACCTTGTAGTTGAATGAGCGCCCAATATCTGATGTTGCAATCAGCATCAAATCTAATTTCTTTAAATTATGGCAATCAATGAACGTGTTTTAACTCAATCAGATATAATTTATTTGAAAACAGAAATGAAAATAGAAGATTTGTTCATAGATAAGGAACTTTGCCTCAGAGATGTGTATCATAATACGGTATTGGGTTCTGATATGGATACGGGCATTGCCAAATTCTGAATAAACGCTTTTAAGTGTAAAAGAAATAACTCTGTACATCATTGTTTAAATTATTGATAAAAAACCCTCAATCAGTTTATATAGTTTATTAATTATTTAGGAGGCACAGTAGTCTAGTGGTAGGATGCCTGGCTTGTGGCTGAAGGGTTGCGGGTTCGAGTCAGTCAAGGCAATGTGTTGTATCTTTGAACAAGATACGTTACTCCGCTAGTTTCAGTCTTCTCAGCTATAAACGAGGACGTGGTTAGGCAGTGCTAGAATTGTTGAATTGTTGCAAAGGCCCTATAACCACGGATAATAATTTGTGAACCGCTTTGAGACGATCTACCAACTAGGTTGCGATAAAGCGGTATATAAAAACCTCGAATTATTATTAATTATTATTTACCTAGCATTGACAGGCTCGACCAACATGTCTGTGGCTTACAACGCTGTAGGGGTTGTGACAAAGCCTTAGTTTGGACAGATGTTCAGTTTTTATCTGAAAATCTTGTCAGCCATTTTATTCTTTGTGATGTATGTTCTAAAACAGCTCTCAACATTGGTACATATAACGTGCGTTTCATATTTAAATATATATTATACCGTACAAAAATCGTAAAATCACGCATGATAAAGAAATTATGTAATATTTCCGTGAACGATGTGAACATAAAACTTCTTCACTTGAAGTTAATCGAATGTGTTGGGCAACTTATATAACAATGTGGTTTTTTATGCAGATGTCGCTGAACGTTGTTAAAATACAAGTTCTTGTGTAATTGAAATATTGTCGGCTTATGAAGATTTTAAAAATACATCGTTCGATGCAATGGCGGTTTCCATCAGTATTAAGTATATCAATGCTCTTTATTGCAGGTTTCATTTTAGCCGTAGTTTTCGCTGAATCATCTCTTCGAGTATCTCATGCAATTTATTTTACTCGAAGGACAGGCTGGCTTCATAACTGGTCGATGAACATATGATATGACCATAATATACAAAGTTCAGTAAAGAAATAAATGCTGAATATGTTCAATGTAAATCTGTCGTATGTGTAATCCGATATTATCATATTCGCAAGAACCGTTCTTTATTACAGTGTTTTAACTACAACAGTGTATACAATTTGAGTACGACAGTTGCTGCTTCCAAAGCAAATAAACATTTCAGTGATGTCGTAAAACCTGTTTTTCGCTATATGGCAATTGTCATAAAATGTCGCAATGTAATCGATAAAACAAGACAGAGTTTGGAACTTAATGTCTCAATCGAGACATAAAACTGAAGAACAGCATTACGTACAGTCTGATATATTACTTTACCTAAACCCGTTTACATTTATATACACTGTGAATGCCATGTCCCTATGGTCGATTTAGAAAACTGACAAAAAAAACATCATGGAAAAGCGGCTTACGAAAATGAAAATATATGACAGCCTTGTTGACTTGAAACCTTGATCACATTTGTTATAGATATAAACACCATGTACTCAAGCCAAAGTAGTACGTCAGAATAAATGTTGCAAATGAGTCATTAACCATAGAACAACATTATGTTTATACTGACACATAAAGTTGTTCGGAACCACTGACGTGGTTTTCTTCAAAGTTGTGCTTCTGGTTTCTAAATGAAAAAAAAGCAATATTTTTTATTGATTATTAAAAGTTTAAATAAAAATATATCTTCGAACAGATGTTTCCAATCAACATGAAAAATGGTATAGAACATATTTTTCTATTGTCGATTCTGTATTTGCATTTTAAAAGCCTCTTATTAGCTTTCTGTTAATAAAGTTCCAACGCCTTGTAAGAACACGGTTAACATAGTCATTGTGGCTCCTTTGGAAACATAACAAATATGACGAATACTCCTTTCGTGTTTACAAATACAGTGTTTCTCTGTTTTCTTTCTCATTGTGTGCTTTCTTCTTCGAAAACAGATTGGTGGTTCTTGTTTCGAAAAGTTAATAAAACATAAAGAATATACAATACATGGAGCCAGAAACAATGTTTCTTTTTTCTAAGTGCGTTTTATATTTCATGTCTACTATAAAAGATTCCATATCGGTCTTTACAGCGCACTCAACAGCACCGAAATCAGAATTCAACCAACCAGCATATTCTTTTATTACATTCCATTCTCTTAAGGGGAACATAACAGTTACAAGAAGCCAATGTTTCAGCGGGCATTAAAACAAATGAAACCCTATTCGAAATCAATTTCTAGCTGTCGTACGAATTTCAATATAAAACTGAGTATATTTCACACCGTTGTAACAGTGTTTGGTATCATTTGAACAGGTCTCAACCTCGAGGGAACACACATAGCCGTATTATGCAATTCATTTCTGATTGAATATGTAGACATAAATACTACTTAACCTTCTCACCCTTAAATATATCGAGTCATTTTTAGGAATATCAGTTTATAAGGTACGTTAATTGTGTCTTCGTGAAATCATGTTTTGGTGTCAGGTATCATGTGTGTAGAAGAATATTTAAGCTTCACAATTGTCGAAGGACGTTTGTGTTGCCTGTGACACAACGGTGTCACGGTTATCACATTGTCGTCATCCTCGTTGTATTTATCCGCTTCGTCCGTACATTTTCCATGTGGGAAATTAATTCATTTTCATGAAACATTTTACACAAACTTGTGGTAGTGTTATAACCTGATGAAGTTGTATTTTGAATAACGACTGTACATCAAAGGAGCATTAAACAGCCATCTTGTAAAATGTCGCTTCATTTTCTTGAGATAACCCTTTAACTATTGCGTTGATTTTCATGAACCATTCTTTTCATGCCGTAAGTAACAACTAGCAAATTCGATTTGGACCAAAATCTTAAATTCATCAAAATAGAAGAAAAAAGTCAATTTAAATCCAAACCTTTTACATATCAACGATGTTGTTTTCAAGTAGAATAATAAAATAATAAGTAAGGTGTTCAACAACATAAACCTCAAAATAACAGATATCGATCCTTATATTTACATTCAGTGTGGTTTTAATTTTTGTTCTATATAATTTCTACATATATTTGTGTAAGTCTGTGCCACAGAAGGTGCCAACGCATATGACATCATCCTAGTGAAATAAATAATTGCTTTGCCTTAATTACAACGTTGAAACAATAAAACATATAAAAAAAGGATTATTCAGTCTGAAATTTCTGAAAAAAAATAATTGAAGACAATCTATAAATGGGAATATTTCCCAGCACTTCTTGGTTGACGTTTTCATACGCCAACGGGGAATTCAGTAGAAATGTAAGTATTTACAGTAATGAGGTCAGAAGCCGTGACAACCATTTAAGTAACCACAATAAGATTTCGATATGAAAAGGTGCAGATTCGAAATTTTCTCTTTTCTACTTAATATATATCTTTTTGTGTTATGTTTACAAAAGAGCTTGAAAACATCAATTATTTCTTTCTACAATTTTTGAATTTATAACCGAATCACCAACGATGTTGAAAAACGTTGAAACGTTGTTTATTAACTTTTACGTATGACACTTGTAAAGCTTACTAGTTTGTATATAACAACAGTTTTATTTAAGTTTTAAGTTTTTAACATGACATTTGCTGACCCCAGGAAGGTACTATTCTAACTGGACGAAGGCCAAGAGGAATACCATATTTGCTTAGCTCTGCTAAGTAGTCATTAAAACATCTTAAGACCGATTCAATGGTTTTCTTTCGTATTTTCTTTTTCTTTTTCAATTAAGATCGGTTTGCTGGAATCATCCGCCACAATACCAAACCTTGATATTGATTATTAGCGATGATCGGATATCTGTGTGTTACCATTTTCTGCCCGACGATCGACACGTTTGTATTGTGATCGTTCAAAATTTTTATTTACCATGGAAATTCCCGTTTAGCGTGGTTTAGTTGAGATAACTGGATTGCAATGTCGGCTTCTTGCGAGTGTGTTCGGAGATGCAGGTCTATTTCACATTTTTAAAAGCATCTGAGTGCGGTTTTCGCCAATCTCAGCTAAACTGAGGCGAACGTCATATAGCAAAAACGATCTTACAGGTTTCTAGATTTCAATATTCTTTGGTGACTTATATGAGTAAACAGCTCCTATCCGCACAATTACATCAAAATTGAGAATTTGAGAACTGAATTAATCAAATCGGTTCCTGAAATCACCCCTACCATTCGTATCGTGTACTTTCTATTAATTGCTGCATCCTTATATATCAGTATTGCCGTCATGCAATAATAAATCAGAACGTGAAAACCCAGAAGTGTCAAATGAGGAATTTTCGAAATAAAATAATAGGTAAAAAAATATACAATATCGTCTATTTATCACTCAAAAGTAAAGGTTAATGCAGCACATATTTATATTCCTATACATCTGTTAAATCGGTAAATTCAATAACTTTTACACTGAGACACAGTCAAGAGGTTAATACAATGGTGTCTGAATATTCCTTAAATACAAACTAGATCTTATTGTGTTACATCTCTAATAAATGCTTTAACAGCCAAATGCTATCAATCATTTACGATTCCTCCCCACTTCTATATTGTTTTTCATATCTTCAGTACTCTCCCTTTAATTTAGTTTAGGATAGGACTGTAGCACAGTTGTACCAATACACTTCCGTTGACTATGTGGTTCAGTCGGTAAGAGAGATAGTATAACAAGTCCAGATTTCGAATCCCGGTCTTCAAGGTAAGATTTTCTTTTCAGAAATGATTTACCAAATCTATAGCCTTGCCGGAAAAAAGGTTCCAATACGTTGTTACATTTGTTGGCAATGGTAGGGGGATCCGTAAGCTGGGTATATTAGTATATGTACGTTAATTAACGCAATAAACGTATTTTTGATGAAGTTCTCTCGTAAAATCTTACCAACGTTGATGTCTCAACAAAGAAAAAAAAAAAGTATCGGAACAAAGAAAAATATACCTCGAAACGGAAATATGCAAGATTAAACCACGACATATTTGGACCTATTGGAGATAACATTATAGTTTCTTTAACAATGTAACCAAGGAAATACACCTCACGCTTCAAAAATTCATGTATTGGTATATGATTTAACGATTGTATGTATTCCATCTTGTTTAACATGACATAATACATCAAATTGTTTTTACGCAGTGCTTGCACGAACAACTACGTTCATAAAGGTCACCACGTATAGCACCAGTGAATGCCAGCGTATGACACTTTTGTCAAACAAGCTGGCATACGCTGGTGTACGCTGATATAAGCTCAGGGTACGTTAGGTATAAGTCATATACGTTGACAGCACGGTGTCACACGCTGGCATGCGCCAAGAACCAACATTTTTTATTTGTGCATGCACAAAACTTTTCGACGTATGGAACGTAGTTGATATACGTTGGAGATTCGTCAGCTGAATGTCTATCGTATAAATACCGTATTTCTAACTTATGGCGCTGTCACACCATAATGCATAGCACCAGCGTATGCATAACGTATACAAAATATTGAAAATAGTTAAATACGCTATCCCTCTCTAGCAAAATCAACAGCCGGGTTGAATTTGGTTTGAGGCTACCGTATATAACGATCTGAACATCTGCCTACCGTATGACTAGCTTTTGAGAACCGTATCAATATCGTAGCTGATGCTGCTGTTGTGGCTGGTTCTGTGGCCTCTACCGCCTCCAAGACCAGCGCGAAATTGCGGTTCATATTCTCTGCACGGTCAGACTGCTGGTTCCTGAGTCCTGGGTACCGGGCCCTCATCAGGTTGTCCAAGACCATGCATGTTTTGACGATAATCTTGACGGTGAAGGGTTGATACTGCATGGTACTCAGCAGAATCTGGAAGCGGTTTGCCACGATGCGTTCCTCATTCGCCAGACCTCGGAGGCTGTACGGCTTCATCATAGTCGGTCGTAGGGCGAAGGTATCGTCGCCGATAAAGAAGTAGGGTTGTCGTTGGGAAGAGGGCCGAGATCAGGGAAACCTATGGTACCATTTTCAGTGCATTCTTTCAGCTCGGAGTCATAAATCTGAGCGTCCCGTACTGATGCTGATCACGTACCACCGACCTTTGTCCTGATGAATTTATAATCAGCATCTACAATCGCCATCACAACGATGGAGTAGAAGTACATGGACCCGCTCTTTGGATGACACCGGCAGGCAATGTGCTTTCAATCAAGTGCGCCCCATGTATGAGGGAATTTCCACTTTTTTAAGAACCTGTCAGAAACGACAGATTGGACAAAGCATCACCTCGTCCATATATTCATCGCTGATGGCTTGACCGACTTGTTGGACGACGAGTGACTGTGTTTTGTAAGGGAAACTCCACCCAAACTGCATGCCCTGTACGACTAGCTTCTGGTGGAACTCAATAACGATACATGGAATCTTTCAAGAATTTCCAGACCTTGCTCCGTCCCTCGGAAGTCGCTCAAGCATGGTTCCTTCTTCACATATAGACAGGAGACAAGCAGTTCTCTTGGCGCTCTTCTTCTTGCTTGCCTTGGAGGCCACATAACCAGCAACCTATCCACCAAGGGAGCTACGGTCAGGGAAGGAGACTGCGAGCGGCGAACAGCAGCACGATAATCAGCAGCTTCAGGTTTAGTAGTTTAGGTTTTCCATCAGACAAAGAAAAGATAGGAAAATGAGTTGAGCGGTAGATCGCTCGTCACACGGTGTGCTACACATCACTCGTCACACGCTGTGATACACGCTGATAAGTTACATATAAGTTAGTGATACGGTACTTAAACGCTAGTCATACGTTCAGCTCGTTATGGATGCGGTAGCTTTACACCAAGTTCAACCCTGGTGTGTGCGTAATGAACTAGTTTCAATATTTTGTTATTCGTTTTGCATACGGTGGTGATATACGTTATGGTTTGACAGCGCAATTACTACCTTTAGTCACAGTTTCCCTATTAATTGTCGTTAACCTTCCTTGCTTATGTATTATAAAAAAATGCAAGTGTTGAACTCAGGACCTTTACGCTGCCAATACTTTACCTATGTTATCGTTCAGGAAATTTGAATGAAAATCCCCAAAAATTGGTCCAAGTTAGGGGCTGCAATGTCTATGATAATAGAAATGAACATTGAAAGAATATTTACTTACCGGGGAAAATACGCCAAGCCAGATACAACTCCTTTTGGTGGCTTCAGCTTTTGTTTTTAAGAGAGAATACTCAAGTCGACAAAACTCTTAGTGGAACTCTTCTTCGTGATTAAAACTAATGCGTTTGAATCCGTTACTCTAACTTGTGTCCTTAAGCTTATAGGGCGTGATACAATTATTTCCATATTCTACAATTCATTTTGTGTAAGAATCAACAATATACCTAAAGATACCATCGCTTCATATACTTCGGACCAGAAAGTCAGCAAATTTGCATAAAATGAAGGTACCCGTTTTGATTGGTCAA
>JAUMHH010148887.1:0-19887 GCA_032359455.1 Chlamys rubida | reverse complement strand
CTACCACTTTGAAAACCAAGTAAGGAAAAGGAAGTACTAATATTAATATTCAGTAAGTCAATGCATAAAGCCAAAGAAAGACACGCCTGCAGGTCGATGATTGAGAATATTTACCTGCAGTTATACACTGCATATTGTACGAGGCTAATATGGGACCCCTGCAGAATTTGGGATTTGCTTTTGTAACATCTACTTGGCGACAAAACAACGACCAATGTAAATCTGCTTCACCCTTCGCTACATTTAAGATCTAAATATATTTTCTTCTACCTCACACTTGGCCGTAGTATTGAGTGTTTACTCGGGAGGAGAAGGCAACAGGTTCTGTTTCCATTACAAGACATCCCAAAGTCCTTAAAACTGTAGTTGTTGTTCCCTGCTAAACGTTCAGCATGAAGGGTAATCGTTACAACTGGCCAACCCGTTGTCAGTGCAATGTGACCGGACAGAAAACTCTGCTGGGTGCCTTCGTCATAGTATTTCAGTAAGGTAGCACTCTCAGGTTGGCGTCAAATCTGCGCTACGGCAATGAGGCAAATACACCAACATACCGCTCCCAGAATACGATCACACATACCACACCTGGAGGCACGTCCTGGAATGACTTAGCTGTTACATGTAATAGAACTCTAATAACAATGAAACTAAGTAACCAGGGGATGGTGTATATCAAAACCTTGTTATTTACATATTTACAACAATTTTGAGATATAATTTTAAACTGTCCGAATAATTTGTTCCATCAACGAGGTTTCGGCCAACCTCAGGGGCTGATAGTCCACGGGCAAAGCCAGACATATTGTTACGTAAAATAATCACTTGAAGTATTAAATCGACTATTTATACTTTGCCAAAACAAAGCGAAACAAAGTAAACAGTATACTGCACCAAGCAAGGCAGTTTGATATTTTGTACTAGACGTTCAAGGTATAACTGCACTTCATCACGCTCTGTGAGACATTATTATTAAAAACGGTATGTTTCCCTCTGGAAGCCTCTGTCATGAGAGTGCATGTTTGTTGCAACAGCCAGAGTCATATGAGGACGGTTGCCTAGGGAGACACCGCCGGGAAGAGAAAGAAGATGGAAAAGAAAGAAGACAGGAAAGTTAGGAAACGAAAAAGGTCCGAAGTGTTGCAGTGTAAGGAGCAGATCAATTGTGGTCACTTCAATGCCCTCATGGTAGAAGATCTCTTCAATGCCCTCATGGTAGAAGATCTCTTCAATGTCCTCATGGTAGAAGATCTCTCCAATGCCCTCATGGTAGAAGATCTCTCCAATGCCCCCATGGTAGAAGACACAGAAGAAATCCCCGGATCTGCAGCGGGTCACATAAGTCGCCTCTTACGATCATACAACGGTAGTACATGTACGCCATGTTTATGAAACATATCAGAAAGAGGAAACAATACGTTAATGCCGTAATCCAAGTGCAATTCCGGGAAGCATACCAATGCCGTATATCGGAATATGATACCGGCTTATTTGTTTAATAACACCTCGAAATTATTGCTATATGAAAGGTTTATGTAGTGCCGCCATATTTAAATAGTTACAAGGAAAAAAAGACATGTGCATTTGCGATAACCTTTTGTAAAATATACAACATTTCTCCCCGAATCCTACAGCGGAACAAATATAGTGAAGTGTATTACATAATTGGCAATAAAACATTTTCGACTGGAACATGAGGATTTTGACGTTCAAACGACCGTCCGTGCTCATTTCGAACATAGCCAATCAATATGCCGTATGATAATGTTGTTGATATGCCGCCCTTGTGGTTTGACTGAATACAAATACCTTAATAGTGCAATATTAAAATACATATGCACAGCAGTACATATTAATAGATATTAACTCCTGTTTACGTAATGACGCCCTAGCTACGGTGACTGTCTTGGCTTTGTCAATTATCGTCACAGTGCGCAAACACCTACTTTAAATTCTACAGCATTAACGATCGTTAATATGGGCAGAAACGTGTTTACATTTACATAGCCCTGACTTACGGGTCATCTATTACAAACAATTTGATCACACGAGAACGAATACAGGACTAATACGATATGTAAGGTCCAAGAACGCATTCCTTTCAGAACAGTTAACTTTGCATATAATAAGGATCATATAGTTTAAATAAACACAGATTTGGCACAACAATTCATTTTTGTGTCGATATTGCCAAATAAGGAGTAATATTGTTTCAAGATAAACTTTCCAAGTTGAGTGCAACATCTGAAATCAGATCTGATGCAGTGATTCTTGGCCCTCAATTAAATCTAATACTAAACACAGTTATAGAATGAATGCATCAGCATTACGTTGAATTAGTTTTAAGATATTGATTATTAGCATATTATCAAGGGCCTGACAATGTAGGATTCGAACCATCAACCTGCACTTTAACATATATTTGCCTGTACTCTGCCGGGACAAGTTATCGTGATATGATTACTGTGAGTTTATATTGTCATGTTTGAATTAACCGATGATTCATCAGACACGCCCACTTAAGTATTATTTACAATGCTATTTAACTTTACCTACTGCACATGCAACTGGTGAGGACCTAATACGGACACAGTGGTCAATAAGTCGCCAACCACGTCTTTGGAACATAAGCTGTCCTCATTGCAGTGACCATGCGGTGATCAGAGATTCACCTCTATGACCTATGCAAGGTGTGTCAAGAATGGTAATTTCTAAACTCCTATTAAACTAAAAACTGTCCTAAAATTGATACATATATTACTAGGTCTTGCTACATTTGTTATAAAAACCCATATCTTAACATTCGACTCAGAAATCATGAAATTTTCCGGGATAAAGTTCTTTTGATAAAAAATCCCAACTGCTACACAGTTGTATAAAAACCTATTTGCCACTGATTCCCTTAAGTAATTGGCAGGGTAGACAGTACAAGTCATAGCAATTACCAGGTACATACACGGTATCAAAACCTGCACACACATGCAAGCTTTAATCTCCGGGTAGAGAAACAGTGCTGGTTTTATCTCCCTTACGTAATTGGTTAGACATTTAATCAACATGGCGGTATAGTTTATGTTCAATCTGAGTAGACAGCATCGATTTTTGTCTACATGTGCGCAGCTGAGACACCGGATCTTTCAAGTTTCAACGTTCAGTTGTCTGGTATATTTATTTAGCCTTAAATTTATTCATTGACATGCGATTCCAATCAAATTCAGATTAAATTAGAGGGAAATATAATTTAATACAGTGCAAATGTAGGTGCAAAATAGAGACCCATTCATTCAAAGTGTGTTAGACTCTGGGATAAAGGTCTATTTGAAAAGAGACAATAAAACATTAAAAAGTTTTAAAATAATCTCGTCTCACAGAGTTGCCTTCAGTTGTCCCCACTTACTTTGGTTTTCTAGTTTACCAGCTTGTATCGAAATCCAACTGTTTTTTTTCACATTTGTATCATCTTATTCAGCTTATCAAATACAATTGCAAAACAAATCCCACTTGGAACAAAGTCTTCCCCTATGATTAGAGAATATACGCGGCTTTCAAAATAAAATAATATAAACTATTTTATATTTGTGCCAACGCGTCAAAACACATGAACGAAATTAGAAATCAGTTTCGATACGAAAAGACAACATAGAGGAGGAACCGAGAAACACCAAAACAAAAAGGAAGACATCATAAACCGGAAGTGAAAACCTGTACTTCGGAGGATTATGTGGTCCCTATACCACATGTGGTACCAACGTTGATATCCCCACGTAACCATTGGAATATGACGTTCACAATTGATAATTGATTAAATATACAGTTAGTTGATCAACTTTTCCTGTGACGTATCGTGAAGTAACATGAGTGTTGGCTAGTAAGACGTTTCCGGTCACTCTCTAAAAATCTGCGGAGCCTTAGTGCTGTTAAAGTATTGCGTTAGTGTTTTGTAATGGGTATTCTCACATTGTAGAGTTTTAAACCATTCTCGTGACAAAAGAAACTGATTCTGTAAAATAAAAAGTCAACCAGTTTTAAATCCGGTAATAGACCAGAACTAAAAAAATCAAGACATCATACATTGTGCTTAGTGCTACAGTAGTAAACCGTACCTGCTTTTCACTGCAGATTGTACCATAACCTTTTGGGAGCCTACCACACCGTATAATGAGTAACATGGAAAACCGGATTTATAACGATTGTTGCAATGCACAACAGCCCATTCATAAGCTGCACTAAATGATCCCGAAAGAAACGAATACCAGGTTCAATAAATGCAAATAGCATTTATCAAATATATGACGAGATTGATGAAAGATAAATCGTTGCTCCGACAAAACTCTTTTTCGTCTCCAAATAAGCAATGGTGACAGCCAGGGAAAATATACGAGACATATCAAACAGGTGAAGCTATTAGAAATATAAAGAAGTACAGAATTACTTCGATAGGATTAGTCGGTACTTTACATGTGGAAACAGCCAGGGAAATCAGCACAGCCATGTTGGTTCAGCGAAATCATAGGCCTGATAAATCCCACTTCATGTGGTAACTAATGTCGAGCCCCCTGAAGAGTCGGGGATATTCTTCCGTATTTTCTTCTAAGAGGAACCTGGAGAAATCGAATTGGTCTGCTTTCCCTATTTCAGCACTTGGGATCTATACTTTTTCTTTCCTCGCTCCCCTACGGCATAATACACAGACAAAGAACACACGTCCAACACGTCAACAATGTAATGGAATACGCCAAAGAGGTTTGATATACCTACATGTAGGATCCGGATTGGCTAGCAACAAAGATCTCAACATAAAGCCAAATATCAGATTAGGTAAGCCTTCCATTTTCCCATTTCATTTTTGCTTCTAGATAACAGTTAGAAATCAAGAGCTTTATTTATCTATTGCAAGAAGTATTCGAAGGACTTTGAGACGCACCAATGATCCTAAGAACAGCACCAATGATCCTAAGAACAGCACCAATGATCCTAAGAACAAGAAGAATGCAAACCTTTCCAAACAGAAGACAATCATGAAACTACCAAAACAGCAAAATCTCAAAAGGAACATTGAGGTAGGTGAGAATGGATGACGAACTGCCAACAAAGGTAGCATAGCACTGCCATGGGCGCCTTCAGAAAGCGAAAGCGGCGAGGACCATACTGAACATGATAAAGCGGCGAGGACCATACTGAACATGATAAAGAGGCGAGGACCATACTGAACATGACAAAGAATGCATAGGAGACGAAAAAGTATGGATGGACTTTGAAGAAACAAGTACAACACTAGCACAGAAGATGAAGAGAGAGTGAATAACTGGGAAAACACTAACCGGACGAACAAATACAGGAGAAGGGGAGAAACATTTGGAAACCTTATGTGTTAAGTGTACAGAAGACATGTATGCCATTTTAAGTGTACACTGTAAGGGATTTCTTCTGAGCATTTCTCTTGAAAGTAGTAGCAGGGAATTTGGCGAGCATATGTCCTTAACCCTAACACAAATGAAAGTATAAGGTTTAAGGTGGCATATATCCTTAATTCAAGACTTAAGACTAAAATCACGACCGCATACAAATGGTCTAAGGGAGATAACCAGTGTACAGACCTGAAAGATATTTCAGTGAAAATGAATGACTTGAATCTGATTACGTTACCTTGATGAGGATTCCAACATTGACGTCGGGTTTTACATAATTATTTACAAATACCTGGATGAATATTTTGTGACAGCATTAATGCTAGTCATACTTGGTGAAAGTTATACAATATGGAGGAAGAACGTCTTAGGGTTAATAGACGTTTCCAGATTATAGCATACATGTAGCCCATCCCGAGTTCCCTCTGGCCCTGACACCAGAATTAAACATTTTCACATATAGATGTCTGGTGTGGTACATTCATCTGTCAAAATGTTAAAGTCTGGTGTCAGGGCCAGGGGAAATTCGGGCTAGCATATATATATGATACATGTCAACCCTCCCGACTTTTGGGATCTAGTCTTCTTTTTTTAACCACTGATAAAAGTATAATTCCTAAAACTTCTTTCAAAACTAAAATTGAATTAGAGTATTTCATAACTATCTTAAATAAGGCATTTTTAAACTCTAACATTTTGGTAGTTTTCTCTCCATGAAAACTTAAACAGAAGACAGGTAAATAAGAATGGCGATCTACAAACACCTGAACTTTAGAGCTCTCCCTACTATTGGGACTCTAGATTTTTTTCTGGCATTGTGTCATTTCCAATATTTGTTTTTATTTGGGTCCAGCACTTGGTCGGTTTTTGATAGTGCCCTCCAATAAAGCTCTATCTTTTTTAGTCGTGAACTTTAAACTATTATTTATATCTAAATATTTGTTTTTGTAAACGAAAACGTAAACGTGTGTCTCCGGTTTAACGGTTTAAAAGTTACGGCCGGACACAAAATTCCTGAAAAGTTTGTACTAATTTGACCTTCTACCTCGAAATCAAGGTCACAGTGACCTAACGACAGTGCACTGTACATCGTCTGAGGGTGATGATGAAATACTGCAAGTTTTATCATGTTATCTTGAACTTAGCACTTATCTAACCTTATTATTAGAGAAACTGCCAACTGCTAAATTATAAAACCCCATATATGAACAAGTTCTAACTGTAATTGTGACAATTACAAAAATTCCTCAAAACTGACCCGATAGTCACAAATGGTGCTTGGATAGAGTTTACAATGCCATCATATACTTGTATACTAAGTTTAAGCAAAATTAGACACAGTGAGGGACCATTGGCATCACCTTGGCGTACACCTTTAAATGTTTGAAACAATCAGACTTTTTTCACTTTGAAGTAAAGCCCACAGTGATCTGTAGGTGATTCAGTTATACTGCAAGTTTTATCAAGACATGTTCAACAGATTAGACGTTACAGCCCAGACAAGATGTT
Organism: Chlamys rubida; assembly: GCA_032359455.1. Classification (NCBI taxonomy): domain Eukaryota; kingdom Metazoa; phylum Mollusca; class Bivalvia; order Pectinida; family Pectinidae; genus Chlamys; species Chlamys rubida. Next base: position 12,976 of record JAUMHH010148887.1, on the reverse strand, counting down.
CCTGAAAAATGTGCACATATTTGACCTTTGACCTTGGTGTCTCAATCATTCAGATCATCTTTGAGAGACAAGAGGCCCAGGGGCCTTAACAGTCACCTGAGTCTTACAAATGTTGAAATGATGATGTCAAAGGAGAATAGTACATTATTTGTCATACAAAACAAGAGGCACAGTCAGAGGGCCTGTGTCGCTCACCTGGATAATATTACAAAAATCCCTCCAATAGTACTGAAGAAGGGTTTTAAAGATTCAAACCTCAAATTCCCCTTTTGGGCACCGTAACTCTGCATCCAGAGGGGCCACACCCTCCATTTATACAAAATTTTGTACCCTTTGTCCACGGATGCTCCATGCTAAATTTGGATAACATCTTTCCAATGATGTACAGAGAAGAAGGATTTTGAAGACTTAGACCTCAAATTCCCCTTTTGGGTTCTGTAACTCTGCATCCAGAGGGGCAACACTTTCCATTTAAACAAGATCTATTCCCCTTTGCCCAAGGATGCTCCAGGCCAAAATTGGATAAATTCCCTCCGATGATTTAAACCTCCAATTCTCCTTATGATCCCTGGCCCTCTGCACCCAAAGGGGCCACGACCACCGTTTATACAAAATTGACTCCCCTTGGCCAAAGGATGATCCAGGCTGAATTTAGTCCAAATCTACTGGGCCGTTAAGGACAAGTAGCGTTTTAAAGATAAAGTTGACGGACGACGGACGCTGTGGTATGACATAAGCTGACACCATGGACCAGGTTAGCTAAAAATGCATTTCACCAGTGCGAGGTCCATCAGTCAATTATCAATACCAAGTTTGAGTAAAACTAGAGAAGTGTGCAACACATGAATGCCATTTGCCACAGAAAATGTATATCACTGTTTGACAATTTTCTATAAATAGTAACGGTGATCTTGACATAGTAAATAGTTTTTCCTACCAAGTTGCAGTTAAATCCGCCCATTATAACATGCCTTTAAAAAGTTTTAATAGTGTTTTCTTCAAAATGGTGCCATATTGGATTTCTGATGGACCCGAAAAATAACAACACTTTGTCAGGACCATGAGTCGTTCATTCCTACAAGGCTTCAGTTAAATCGGCCCATTAGAACTTGACTTTAAGTCTGAAATATTATTTTTTTTAAATGGCGGAATTGGTGGCCATATTGGATTTCTGAGCGACCTGAAAAATAACAATTCTTGATCAGGGAGATGTCAGTAACATGCCCAGGAAATATAAATGAAATCTCTTCAACATTATTTCAGTTTAGATTTGAAAATGTAAAATGTTAACGGACGACATACGACACGCACAAAGACAGATAGCAATTGGTCACTTGAGCTAAAGCTCAGGTGACCTAAAAAGGCTGTTTCAGGATAGTTACAATCACCCCTTACTTACACCGAAAACATTGTCTAAGTACATATCACCCAACATATACATATAAATAGTACCATATAAGTAACAAAGTCATGTGTAACACAAAATAGTTTATTTCTATGTATATATAACATGTAATTACACATACATCACACCAACTGTGACAGGTATAACTTTTAATAAGCTCTAACTATATCAAATGCTTGCTTTGATCAATAATGTCTGTAATTCTCTTCATAAAATTACAATTATCTCTTCACATGGTGTATATTATAATCAAAATATTAAGTTTAACAAAATTATTTTCATACTTTAATATATATAATGCATACCATACAAACATTAAATAGTATTACCATTTTCGAACAATAGTTTATATCATTTGTTTTTATTTTAAAGCTTTTAAGTAGGCTATACATATGGTGAAATGTCAGTTTATATTGAAATTAATTTATAACTCAACAACTTGTACCAAATGTTTAAGGTAGATAACATGTTTAAACTTATTCATATACACCTGTACTGTATCAACTAACACAGCTTGTCAAAAACAAACTAGTCTAAATAATTAATCAGTGTTCTAAAAGTCACTCTAGCAACAAATATTGCTCTTTTCAATTACTTTTTTTTCATTTATTCGTTTGTTTATTTTGAAGAAATATACATCAATATCTCATAAACTCATTCTAATTTTATTTTTTTGTAAATTTGAATGTTAGATAAACAATTGAATTATCACTGTTCTGTAATGTTTCTGTGATATTAATTCACATATTCTGTGTTTTTTTAACATTTTTCAATAATAGACAATGTTCAAATTCAGTGTAACAATATCAGACATATGTTTTAATAGTCCCTGTGTGCGAGACATGACATTCTATATTAATATATGAAGCAATTATGAACTTGACCTCTCATTTTTTCAATCTCAAAATCAATCATTTATTCTCTGTACCGTAGGGATAAGGGAACTAACTCTATTGCACAGAAACTGAAATTACATTTGTATTCATATTGAAATAATTGTACTTTCCTTCTTTAATTAAACTCCAGTACCATCAATCTACATATAAATGAAGTTTGAGTACTATCAAAAGTTAAAATCTAACCCAACATATTGACCTCCAAAGCAGTACCAGAAATTCATTTCTATAATAAAATTCTGTTTCACATACAATATGGTTTAATTAGGCCTAAGAATTTAGTTATAGCATTGAAATTTTTTTGTTTTTGTTTTATGAAACCAGTAGCTTTAGGCCTATCTTTCAATATTAATGACCTCAAATTAAAGATAAATCCGGAATTTCCTTTTCCAGAAAAGAAGAAAGCATCTGGAAATTGGGAGTAAGAAAACAGTTGGACAGACATTCGGAAAATAGACTACCCTACACAGCTAACAAACATATATACTATCTCAAGGCACAGTGCGTAACATCCTCTCTGTTTTCTGGGGGGAAAATGGAGCATATTTCTATAATACATATATAAACACACATATGATAATATAATATACAACATTCATACTTATATAGCTTATAAAACATCTCTATACTGGCAGCTTGTTAATGCTATAATAATCATTGGCTTTCCATCTCTGTCTGTTCAGGAAATCACTTCCTGAACGCAAGAAATATATACGGTTTGATTATCTCAGAAACCATTGTTCCAACATCACCAACAGCAAATGTGTCTGGAATGAACTTCCATTGTTATATATTTCTTACAGTGTGTCTACAAAGTCATTTATGTAAAATATCAAGATTAATTTGAAATTCTTCTCTCGTCGACAAAATATAACATTCCCTTTCAACACGTTATACAAATACATACATGCCACACCTATGTTTCTATATAACCCAGATTCTAAAAGGGGGTACTTTTATTAACATCATCAATAACAATGTTCCTAAGAAGGGGTACTTTAGGTACATGTAACCCTATAAATGACCCTGTTCCTAGGAAAGAGTAATTGGGTATTTTAACCTTTAGCATGACCCAGTGTTCCTAGGATGAGGTTATTTAAGTAGCCTTTTAAACAACCCTATTCCTAATGAGAGTTAATTTGTTTACCTTGTAAATGACCCTGTTCCTAAGAAAGGGTAATTTTGTTACCTTATAAATGACTGCGCTCCTAAGAAGAGGTAAATTGGCAACCTTTTTAAACAACACTGTTCCTAAAAACGGGTAATTTGGTAACCTTATAAAAGATCCTGTTCCCAATTAGAAGGGGTACTTTTGGTAGTCTTATAAATAAACTGTCTTCAAGAAGGGGTGCAGTTGATATACATGCTAAGATAATAAATGACCCTGTTCCTAAGAAGGGGCACATTTAGGAACCTTATAAATGACCCTGCTCCTGAGAAAGGGTAATTATGGTAACAGTAGTATTGTAAAGATAACTTTTTATAAATTCTTACTAGAAGAGACAGGATTTTAAAATTGTGATGATAAACAGCAGACGAGCTCCTAATTATATACATGTACAATTTACATAAACATTATGCTGTTATGGAATTTTTTAACTTGTCAGTCAGTTTTTTATTCTCCTAACAAATATGGTCTGCTGAATCTCTCACCTACCAGGGTATTTATTATATGTTTGTATCGAGTATGGCCCAAGGAGCTCAATTTGAATCTGTACACAACTTTGATGTGTGGCAATGATAGTAAGTAGGGACAACTCTGATGAAAATTAAAGTTAAAATCACAAATTTCAAATAACTATCTACATTTAACAATAATGCACAAGATTGCATAGACAAAGTACAATTTAATATTTCCATTTTTTCTTTCCTTGACTTTATAAAATTTTCAAAATTACTTACATTTAACAAAGACTATTTCCAGATCCTGAGGCCTGGTTAGCTTAATTCTTAATAATGACGACTTGACAAAATATATTTCATGCAGCATATTTTCAAAAATATACAAATTCAAAACTCAAAATGTATATTTAATGATTTTAATCACCACTTTAACCCAGAAAAAAAAAATGAAATTCTAATTAGAATTTGCCAATTGACGAAGTGGTCACATGACTGTCATGTGGTTGTAATATGACTGACGATACAAAATGGTCGTCGTAACATCCAATTAATACATAACATGTAGTATGTATAATACAAACATGAAATTATTTCATAACATTCAAAGATTGGAAATCTACTAGTTATTAAATACTTGTTTCAGTACACAACACAATAAGCCTCTCAATGCACTTTTTGATTGTCATAGGAACAGATGAACATCTGTATTATTACTGCTATTGCATAAATATTGTATTTATAACTTTGCATGTCACAGCAGTATATGTATTATCATAAAGCTGTTAGATAATTATTTCAGGAGCTTTGTACAAAACAGAAATGCTAATCTATGCATTTATATAAATTTAGATTAAATAGCTTTTGTCAATTTAGCATAATCCACTGTACAAAGTTAATTTACATGTACATTCCTCAGCAATTAAATAACTTGCAGAAGCAAGTTGGTCCTTTTATTACTTAGCACCAATCTAGGTCACCAAAATGTTTGTATCCAATAATAAGACAACTATGATGTATTATATCATTGACATCCACATCCAGATCCAGACACAACAAAATGACACCATGCACCGTTGTCACGTACAGGATGTACCCATCTTTTTGTGATTTTACACAAAATGCTGCAATTATGTTTTTGGGACTTTAGAATACACCATTGGATTCTATTCTGTTTTTGCATTCACCTATAGTTTGTACACTCATGTTAATTTTATGCTAAAAATTGACAAATCTTTCCCAAGACCATTTTCAGTTTTAGACTTGTAAATAACATGAATCTTGAGAATTATCCAGCAGCGACCTATTTAAATATCCTCTAATCTAGGTCCTCTCACTACTTGTTGAATGACCTTGAGTGGGGTCAAACTTGCAACTTGCTAGGCGACAGTTGTTTCTGGAATGCAGAATCTCTTTAAAGGCAGATATGTATGTTTAATATCAGCTATTGTATCAGCTATAGATCAGTTGACTTTTTTTTCATGATAACAAGATGAACAACAAATTTGTCTGTAGTAGTCATAGCGACATAGGCGAGCTTGCACAACCAGCTGACAGTTACCATAGCGATCTTTGCAGGATGGATCTGAAAAAACAATAGGAAAAAGCAGTTTTAATATGCCATCCAATTTCAGACTTTCTTTTTGTTGTAATATTTAATAAGAATATATTGGGGGTAAATGACTACATCCACGCCTAATCAATTTGGTTTGCAATTTCATGTTTGACATTGAACATAACATCTAAAAAATGGAAAATTCACTACATGCATAATAATTGTTGTCAGATAAGAAAAGAAATGGCTTTATATAGATGTATCAGGCTATGTAATCTTGACTTACAGATAAACATATTTTTGTTAAATATTTAGTTTATTTGAGTTGACAACTTTAAAACTTTCAGGTTATTGGTACAAATAATTTCTACTCTGTCCTACAATTTCATATTTCTTTGGTTAACCATTTTATTGTGTTATAAGTTAATAGACGAGACCTCCTTTATAGTAAAACCTTCAGAGATAAGGTATAAACAGAATAGGAATATCAAATATAAATATTAATTTAGGGGGGGGTCATACAACGGCTATTCTACCTGTTTTAAGCCCCGTCAGAAAGAGAGCAAATTGTCTATAAGGCTTTACAACAAATTCTATTCTATAATCAGAAAGGGCTTGTTTTCAGGTGTGCATTGCAACCGTCCTCTGTGGAATCAGGGGGAGAACCGGGCCTATTACTGAGCATGGGGTTATTAAGGGTAATGTACAGGTATTCCCACCCCCATTACCTGCGTCTGACAAGCTGGCGATACATGCTTGCTGATTACAGGTGTCTCGTGATGTGGGGCGGTCAGACTGTTCACAGCTGGATACGGGTTGTTTATCCCGGTCAAGACACATCACAGTACGAGTCACCTGACCTTCGCCACAGGTCACAGGGCACTGCAAAGGTCAAACTTTAATTCAGCCAAGGTTTTGAGTCAAAAGGTGACTTATCTAAATTATATATCTAAATCACATCAATCTTGTTGATGTACACTCCAATCGTTTTCTTAAAACAGTTGATTTTTTCTTTTTTGAGATGAAAGTTGAATCATTATATAAGAACACTCAGTCCCAACATATTCAAAGGGGGCTAACTCTTGTGTTTTGGGTATTTTACTATAGTTACCTGTGTCCATTCTGACATATGCCACTGGGCCCCACAGGAAGACTGATGACACGGTTCCTGTGATAAAGGTTTAGTACGGTTATCACACATGTCCAGGGACACAGCCCGGCTGCTGTGACTGGAATCCACCTCAAGACACAAAACATGGCGCGACTTCAAACCGTCACCACAAGATGTAGAACACTGGAAAATAAACACAATTACGATGAATTTTGTTTTGAAAAGAAAACTATCATAAACAAGGATATACATTTTTATAGGTATCAGTAACATAAAATCTGTATTAGTGTATGAAAATTGAAAACGTGGAAAGTTGTTTATATAAATCTGTGATTATGCAGAGTTTACCGAAGAGCTTAAATTATGTTTCCTGATTCCACTTCCCCTCACAGACGAAAAATAGTCATCAAATTAACAAAAATGGAAAAAAAAAATGAAAAAAAACCCATGCTGTTAAGTCAATTATGACAAACATGATTAAGTTTCGATAAATTGTGACATTCACGTACAATGATGTATACATGTATAATGTCACTACCTGACTCCAGGGGCCAGCAAACCAGCTGTTACCACAGTAACGAGTGCTCCTGCTATTCTTACACTGCTGTTGGTCAGCAGGTCGGCTGTCTACACCACAGCTAACATCCAGGGCCTTGTGGCCACGGATGGTGGCACAATGGACGCTCCGAGTCTGTACTCCTCCGCTACAGGTGCTGGAACACTGCCGATAAGACAACAGAGAAAACAATGGAAAGTTACTGGTCCATCATTTATTTTGATAAAAAATGTTTGATGGGGGCATTTAATAATCACTTTCATTTTAATAAATTCCTCAAGCGATTTAGATTTGTTTTTGTTGATTTCTTCAAAGTAATTTTGTTGAAAAATAGAAATACATAATAATCATTTTAACCTTGAGACTTGTTTTTGGAGTGAACCTCATATCTGTCTAAAATGAAATATACCACTTAATTATATATTTCAATCAAAACTCACATAAGGAAGTTAAAAGTCTTGACATGATTTCTTTTTTGCTTTTTAGATAGATCAAAACCAGGTACGGAAGGAAATTATAGGTGTACAAAGTTTGGGTATATATATCAGACAAAGTCTGAATACTATTGTTGAACACAACTAGGATCCACCTGCTCTCCATCACAAACACATTAAGATTATCATTTTTATTTCAGGGAACATTATTAAAGAAAACTTGTGGATGAGAGTTTTCCAATACCTCGTGCGACCACTGTGAAAAGAACCAGTGGTGTTCACATGGTCCCTGGTTACATGTCTCCACGTCCCGGGGGGTGGGGGAGTCACATAGCGCCGCCCTCACAGGTCTGTCCCTGGCGTCCACACACTGAACCGTCCTCTGCTTCTCCCCAGCACCACAGACCACTGAGCACTAAAAGTAAAACCTCTCCCTTCCTAAATGATGTCAGCAAAGAAGCTGGAACAGTTTACACCACTGTCTTTTTCACCGGTGACTGGATACAACTTTGATTGACGGGGAAACAATTCAATGATTTATTTTATATTAATAACTGGAAAATGTCTGTAAGACATTAATGTCTCTGCTTCTGGAACTTTGATATACATTGACATTTGTATTAAGTCTGATCAACGTCGTATCAGAATGAAGTACAAAAGTAGATCGAGTGATGTAACTGAATTGGTTGAAAAAATTCTATGAATATATAAGTAACAGTGACCTGGGCTTTGACCTTGAAACCCTGAAATTTGAACTCATTCTCATACTTGAACTTTGTAACTTTGTTGAAAATCTGTTCAGAAATGAAATCACTGGAGTGCTGACATTAAATCAAAATGGAATGAAATAGGCATAATTACAAGAATGTAACAAAATTAACAAAACTGGTAATAGAGTGTGTCTCTACAGACAAGAGGCCCAGAGGGCCTGTATCCCTCACCTGGATATGTTTAAAGTCCTTGATATCAGATTAAGATATAGTGCTCCATGGTAGGTACTGTATGTTCATATGAAATTTCAGAAACATTCATCAAGTATTTCTGGAGATATAGTGAGAACATACTTCAAATGTCTAACTCCGAAATGGCGGCCTGGTGGCCATCTTGTTTTAATGAATACACTCTAAGAGTAACAGGCACTACTAGACAACTTGATGAAGATAAAATTGGGATAAAATCCCGTAATCCCTATTCATGGTAGAAAAAGGATTTCAAAGGTTTTACCTCTATTTCCCCTATTGGGCCCCACCCCTCTGCCCTGGGGACCACACCCACTGTTTATGCAAAATTGAGTGTCCTTGGCCCAAGGATCCTCCAGACCAAATTGGGATGAAATCCCTTAATCGATCCCTATGGTAGAAGAAGGATTTTACAGGTTTACTTCTATTTCCTATATTCGAACCAACCCCTCTGCCCCCAGTGGGGCAACACCCACCATTTATACAAAATGGAGTCCCCTTGGCCCAAGGATGCTTCAGACTAAATCAGGATAAAATCCCGTAATCCCTACGCTAGAAGATGGGTTTTACAAGTTTTACCTCTATTTCCTCTATTGGGCCCCACTCCTCTGCTGTTTACACAAATAGACACACCCACCATTTATACAAATTTGAGTTCCCTTGGCCCAATCTAAGGATGCTCCAGACTAAATAAGTATAAAATCCCTTAATCCCTATGCTAGAAGAAGGATTTCAAAGGTTTTACCTCTATTTCCCCTATTGGGCCCCACGTGCACTACTCTGCCCCCATGGGGGCCACACCCACTGTTTATACAAAATTAAGAGCCCTTGGCTCAAGGATGTTCTAGACTCTAAATTTAGTTAAAATCCATTAAGCCGTTCAGGACTTGAGTAACATTAAAGGAAAAGTTGACAGATGGACGACGGACGCTGCACCATGGCATAAGCTCACTTGCCCTTTTGGGTAGGTCAGCTAATAAGTCGTGTTGCACAAGCAAAGCCCAAAAACTCAAAGTATTAAGCGGTGTTTACAAATTTTGTAAATCTCCGCACTTTGACATAGTCTCCACAAAATTATTGAAACAAATGAGTCCTCTGTTGAAATATATGGCAAAACTTTTGATATATACATTGTCATATCTCCTAAGGGTGTTTATAACTTAAGATGTCACTGCTATTTTTTCTAGATTTTTTCTAGATTTATACAGGGTTCCGTTCATTAATATTTGTTAACGACACATTTATCACCAATGTAAACCTGTTATCTACCTGGCTCCAGTCCCCTGTTTTCCACCGAGTACACGGGTCATTTTCACACTGCTGTACAATGGCAGGTTTTTCTCCAGCGTCACAGAGGGAAGCAGAAACACTGAGCTGTTCCTCTCCCGAGATTCGTCTCTTACACTCCACCCGCCTCGACTGTGTAGCCCGCCCGCACGTCACTGAACACACCGACCAGGGGTGTAATTCCCATCTACAAAATCAAAGGAGGTCAAGTAATCTCGTACAAAAGAGATGAGATAGTGAATCTGAATTGTAAATGTAAAAAAAAAATCTTTTCAAAATGCAGCGCTTGAATTAACTAACATTAGGGAAAATAAGATTTCCTACATGCAGTTTTCTGTTGTTATAATCTCTTTAAATTGTTCATGATAAAAATAATCCCCAATAACTAAGAAAACCAGGGCCCCGTAGTTCAAAATCCGACTACCAGTGGTAATGTAATTGACAAGTTGTTAATGATAGCATTTTCAAGATACAATTTTTTAAGGGCTATCAAAAAGATTTATAAATATATCTTAACGTATTTCTTGTCTTTAGGTGGCAATTTTGAATTCCTATACTTTTTAGTTTTGAATTTCAATGCGTTTGAAAATCTCCTACTGATTATATTTTGTGTAAGGTTTCATAAAAGGTTCATTGAACAGTTAGGTAAATCCTACTTAATTATGTCAATTCCACAATGCTGATTGTTTGGTTACAATTTGTCAGCCATTACTTGGCAATCTTTTGCATTCACTAAACTTTCAATCATAAAGAAGTGGTGATGGTGCTTCAAAATTATTGGCTTGAATTGCATTAATAAAATATGTACTACAACACAATAAATATATAATTCTGTATAGCACATTTGTCGTAATTGACATTCAGGGTGTTTGAAAATAGGACAGAAAGGAGTGACAAAACACATTGCTGTGTTGAGAGGCAGCATAACAGTCTGAAACATTCCTTAACTCATTCACTCCTACATATTTAAACTGGACTTACCCAGTCTTTGATTTGGTAAGGTTCAAATGTAACTTTAGGGGTGAATGGGTTAAGTGAGAATTTGTTTGCTCTTTTTCTTAAAACCTTGGAAACAGTCGTAACTTCAGCATGTTATTGTTTAAATTGCAGTAGACCAGGATGGAGAGTGTTTCATGTCGGAAGGAAGCCACTTATATCATCTTAAAAAATGCTGAACAAAATCTGACAACAGCTGCTTTAGAGTAAACTTATGCTTTTTCCTAAAACAAATAAACACAAAAAAATGATTTTTTTTGCAAGAATTCTATTTATTGAGCCAAAAAATAATAACACAAGGTTCTCTCTAGCAGCTGTTGTTTCTTTAAATATGTGTATGTCACTTAGACCTTATCAACGTAATAAGAGCCAACAATTTTAGAATGTATAATTATCACCATTTCTTTACAGTTGCGAATTGAGTTAATGCAAACGACAACCAACTACTGGAAAATGAATCGTTGAAAGCTGAAAATTTAAACATTTAAGACATGAAAGAGGCAATAATTTTGGAATGTCATTGATAGCGTTGTAGTTTGGACATCTCACCTTATACATTTGTCAGTCTGAAGTTTAAAATGTTCACTTAACAAAGCTTTGGATATCATCACAAATTCACTAATTTTAAAGCTTTTATTTAAAATATTAATCATAAATTTTTGTTAGTTATGAATTCTATCTATTTTTTTTTTTTTTATTTCTTTCACAAGAAATGTCCTCGTTACTTTTGTGTGGTCCCATCACTCAGCAGACTTTTGCAATGGAACTTATATCAGTGATACCTGTTAAACCTCATATTTTTCACCTGTCACACAAGTTAACACAGGTGTGTGGTCGTGTGACTCGATGAAATACTGCAATGAAATTATAATCTATTTAAACGAAAGTTTGTTACCTAAATACTAAATACTAGTAAGAAATAATACACAGGCACATCAATTTTCAATTACTGGATAAGTTTACAGTCTCTGAGAGCCACACGCTGAATTAGATAGCAGAAGTAAATCTTCTAATTCTAAATTAGATAACAGAAGTAAATCTTTTAAAATTGTGTGACCAATAAGTGGCTCTGTAGTGTACAAGCTATAACATTACAGGAAGGCGGCACGTTCTTGTGTAAAATGGGCATAAATACATGCTAATCCATGTCATCTGTGTTCCATAAGACAAGGTAAAAACCAAGGTTGCTTGTACTTTAGGAAATCTGTCGTCGAATGAGAAACATGGTGTCAAACCGCCATGTTTAAACTTCCCCGCCTCCCCATCATCTTGTCAACATGTTAACACCCAGGTGTGACATAGGTAAAGCAGGTAGCACTGTTGTCATTTCTCATACCCATCACCGATGATTACGTAACCAGTGCCGCGTCAACCGATTTTGTTTATGTTACCTGAGTGGGTGGCTTAACGAAGGTGTTACAGGTATGATAAAGTTTCAGGTAATACATTTAAAACTCGTCTATCTCGTCATTTAGCATTTAAATATGTAGGTTTAACAGTTATAATGTCTATAATTTATGAAAGTGATGCTACAATTACAAATAAAGGTAATAAAGGCAATTTTCGTGTCACTGTCTTGCATTTTTTACGATAAATGGTTTCAACATGCATTTTAAACAAAAAATAACATCGGATAAATACTCACTGAAAGACTTGATAGCAATGATATAATTACTTTCACACGGGCTCGTAACTCAAATTGTAACAGACATTTAGTAGAGTGATGAACACAAAAGATTTCCTCATGGGAATTTTTTTTTAATTTTTTTTTTGTAGATTACATAAGCTGATACTATTCCTCCTCTTAGCTTGTGGAATTCTTGTTAAGAAAATTGCTATTTCACACGGTCACGAGAAAATTTACTCATTTGCTAAATCGTCACAAGACAACCAATACTATAATGATGGAATGTGATTTCTAGTCAACCCTTACTGGTTTTCTTTTAATTTCTCAGAGGTTAAGTTAAGTTAATCCTCCAATAGGTTATCCTGGTACTTACTCAAGGGAGAAGTTCAGCTAACTCCAAGAGCATGTTTCCTGGTACTTACTCAGGGGAGAAGTTCAGTTACTCCAAGAGCGTGTTTCCTGGTACTTACTCAGGGGAGAAGTTCAGTTACTCCAAGAGCGTGTTTCCTGGTACTTACTCAGGGGAGAAG
>JAUMHH010148876.1:0-19897 GCA_032359455.1 Chlamys rubida | reverse complement strand
ACGTAGTATCCTCAGACATAACGTAGTATCCTCAGACATAACGTAGTATCCTCAGACATAACGTAGTATCCTCAGACATAACGTAGTATCCTCAGACTCTAACGTAGTATCCTCAGACATAACGTAGTATCCCCAGACTCTAACGTAGTATCCTCAGACATAACGTAGTATCATCAGACATAACGTAGTATCCTCAGACTCTAACGTAGTATCCTCAGACATGTTTTGTAAAAACGTCCGCATTATACTCATGCATTGTTAATGATAATGTCTCACAGGTATTTGCTATGTCAGTAAATTACATCAATGTTTTGTTATTTTGAATATATCTGGTCATAAAATGGAGATATTTCCTTTTAACTATCAAAATATCGTCATACCTTTTCCTTATTATTTAGTTTTTTTTTCTTTTTTTTTCTTTTTTTTCTTTTGGTTTTTTTGGTTGTATTGCTAAACACAATAATCTGTATACTACCTGCATGAATGTAGAACATAACAATAATATTAATGATAATGTTATTTCGTCTGTGCTTCCGGCAATTCACTTGTATTTCAGGTCCGATACGAATCACGTTTCCGACTCCAGACGGGGGTAAGTTATTGTTTTATTGTTTCTTAATTAAGCTCTTTGAGATATCTGTGTTAAGTCGAGATGACATGTTTTAGTTTATTGTTTCGAAATAACGGTAAGTGAGTTATACCTCAGAAGGTGGATGTCCTAACCTCAGAGGGTGGAAATAGAGGACAAGATTATTACTTCGTAATAGTTGTTTTGTGTTTGGAACGCAACTGCCTTTTTAGTGACACGGATTTTCGATACACGTTTTACCAGACCTCTGAAACCTATATATCACGTTGTATAACAATTAAAGCCGCACAATGTTTGTCGTCGTCAGATTAACTTTGTGTTTCTAACTGTATTGTCTTGCGTGGTTGAGAGAATGAAAGAATGCTATCTGGCATACTTCGATGCAATTGTTTATCTGACAAAATATATGAAGTGCAAGTAATTTAATTATTTGTTAATTATCATGATATGTTGATCAATAAATGTGTGACATTTATGAGTTACTTTTCAGAACTTTTCGGCGATGAAGGTAAAACAATACACGCACGCCCAATGGGCGCATACACATAAGCTATCTCGCGTGTATAATCTAGAGATACTCCGCATATATGTATAGCGACGCCAGCTGATGCCGTACAATCTATATATCATATCTGTTTTAGTCGAGCACCATCGCTTTTTATACATTTGTGTACTTATACAAAAGTATAATTATTTCATGGGATTACATGTATGCTTTGTGTGCACTTTTTTTGTTGGTTTAAACATGTTGGTGTGGTGATGTACGTAAAAAGCGGACCTTCGTATTTTTATTTTCGAATATGTTGTTCGTATTAATAAATATTCGAATAAAAGTCCCAATTAACGAGGCTATAATGTGGTCAAATGAGGTTTATATACATTGTACCTTTAAACATCTTCCATTCATTTGTTCTCCCTAAACGATGAATAGTTTTATAAAAGCAATCTTAAGCTGTAATTTTCATTACAAACAAATGTCGTCATGATTTATGACTCCTGGTGATGCGCTACATGTATAAACAATTATAAACAGACTTCGGCAGCGTGTCATTGCTTTATGTGGAGACTTCGGCAGCGTGTCATTGCTTTATGTGGAGAAGGGTTTGATGCAGTCTCTGTGTGGCAGGGGCTTGGTATGGTATACTGCTCAGGTGTTGGGGGTAGAGTGCGCGCGAACGTACCTCTCTCTCTATATATATGTAGTTAGGTGCAGGGAATAGGCAGCGCGCGGAGCTGTCTCTTTATGTTTTGTAAGGTGTGGGTATACATGTGCTGAAAAAATATATACATGTATATTTCTTATATTAATATCATGACATTTCGTGTAATTCAGTATCATTTTGTTTAATAACAATAAATGGTATTTGCAATATTGGCATTTTTTACTTTTGACATGTTTAATACGATTTAAAATGAATAAATGAAACCACAATGGTTCCGGAGAAAACACGTTGTTTTAAACTTCTTTTATGTCCGTCGAATGCGATATTTCACAAGTAATCCTATTCTGTAAAGACAGTTTATAAGTAAAGTCACAACAGACTTGCATGCTCGTTATCCGTTGTGTATACATACATGTGATGTTCCGACACGCCTGGTCGTTATAACCAGCTGTGCCTGATCCTTCCATTACAGCCTTCTACGACTGTTCCTCGGGTACTGCCGACATTGTGTTCATTATCGACTCGTCCACCAGTGTAGGTGGGCCTAGCTTTAGGAAAATGCTGGATTTTATGACAGACTTTGTCAACACAGTGGACGTCGACTCGGGAAATCACCGAGTCGGCGTAGTCGTATATAATACCCAGATTACCATCAAGATATTCCTGGACGACCACCTGGACAGAGATAGCCTGCTCGAGGCGATTTCCGGTATCCAGTATACATATGGAAACACCAACACTGCCGAGGGTTTACGAGTGGCTAGAGAAGACATTTTAGGGGCCACAGGTGACCGAAAAACTGTTCCGAATGTAGTTATCCTCATCACAGACGGTCTTCCGAATATGAACGTCCGGCGGACAATACCAGAAGCGACGCTAATAAAAGAAGGCACAGCTCGACTGTACTTTATAGGAGTAGGGTTGAGCCCCGGAAGTACTTTGGACGCCATACCATCAGAACCCTTCAGCGAAAACGGATTCTATATTGACGATTTCGATTCATTGCCTGCTATAGAAAACAACATTTTCTCGGGCATCTGTAAAGGTACACTATCGAGTATCAGCTTTAAAATCTCGCTTACGCCTTTTACTCGTTTTTACATTGCTGTAAAGCACAAATCTTCGGAGATTGGTTTTCTTTCATTGTCATATCTATTAACTTACAATTTCATTTCCTCTCATTTCCACTGCACATTTTCAATATGACTACATCGGTGATGGATTAATTAGCGGAAGGATATAGCGTATTCTGATGGTTCTGCGGTAACCAAATGCTGTGGTGATGGTATTCATATTAGTTTGATGCATCTACGTTTTTCCGACATTATGCACATACAAGTGTATGCAGGTGTATGGGCTATTGGATCGCTGGCTATATGTTACAGGTGCTTGGGATGTTAGTTCAAAAGCATAGACGACAGGCCAGAAGTATGTCATGATTGATTTGCATGGGTGCGGCGAAGCTAACCACTAAGCTAGAACATGGTGGCCATGTGCATTTAACAAGTGATTGGATAAAGGGTTTGGCGAATATGTGGTGACATGGTGAAGGTAAACAGTGATGAACTTTTAGCGACGAAATGATATTGATCACTTGTATAAAGAGACTGCTTTTACATGGTGACTGCTTTATAGAAATAACAAATTAATGGTAACTGGTTAACGAAAATGTTTCATACACATTGTTACTTTGACGGAATGGCATATACACGGTGATTGGTTGATAGAAAACGCATGTAAATGGTGATTGGTTGACAGAGATCCCACATATTCGGTGATTGGTCTATGTCTTCATATACTCGTTCAAATTTTGGTGATCGGCATGTATACGAATATTGATAATAAGATTGTTGCATATGTTTCGATACAGAACTATACATTTCAATCATTATATGTATAATGTTCTTCTAACAATCTTTATTTCTCGATAAGTGTTAATTTTCATTCATCAATTCATCTCACTTTTCGGATTGATTCTTGTATGATATACATTCACGATGCAAATGCATCTGTTCACGTTCATGTTCATTTCATATCATTGATGTATATATATGTTAACTGTTGAACATGTGTGAAGTTCAATCACTCCTTCATTTTCAGAAACCATTAAATGTGTGTCGGGCAAGGCAGATATTGCCATACTCTTAGATTCCTCCACAAGTGTTGGGAAAGAAAACTTCAACAGCATGTTGGATTTCACTAAGAACATTGTAAAGTCATTAGATATAGATTCTGGTCGATTCCAAGTTGGCATCTTAACCTACAACACATTTGTAGTTCACAAAACTATGTTGAATGATTTTCAAACTTCGGCCGACCTTTTGAGTTTCATAGATAATATTCCGTATACTTACGGTAATACAAATCCGGCTGATGCCCTAAGGTTTGCCAGGGTTAGTATGTTCAGTCCGGAGGGGGGCGACAGACCAGATGCCACTAACTTGATCTTGCTGATCACGGATGGTCTGGCTAACATGAATCCGCGACGGTCCATTCCAGAGGCTAATCTTGCTCGAAATGAGGGAATACGGGTGCTTGTGATGGACGTAGGTGTCGGAAGAGCTGCGGAATTAGCCGGGATGGCCAACAAACCAATCGAGAAAAACCGGTATAGCGTTAATACGTTCGACGAAATGGAGAAGATCAAGAATGCTTTAATAATAGAAGTCTGCGAAGGTAGATACATTCATATGGTATATAAATATTCTGTGCATCTAGATTGTCTGGTCACTTCTGATGAAAATGATCATCATATTGCGGTGTTCCATGTATTTTTCCTTTGTTTCGAAATGATCAAGAACATTGTTCATAAAACCAAAGAATCTAATACATTACATATTGTAAGATTGCATGCAACAGGTTTCTAACTGCATGCGAAAAGAAAAATAATGCCAAAAAATATAAAAAGTAGGATATAAAAATATGTCGCACATTGGGAAATCTAAACTGATAATATTCGGCTACAATTATTCTTGACTAAATAACCTCTGACAACAAGATATAAACAAGATATGTAAATTTTCAGAGAGTCGCACGTGCACTGCTGTACCACGTGACATCGTGTTTGTCATCGACTCTTCATCGAGCGTGGGAACAACAAGTTTCCGAAAAATTATGTCCTGGATATCAGAACTCGGCCATGCTGTCGATATAGACGGGGGCACATACAGGATAGGAATTGTAGTCTACAATACACAGATCACCAAAACAGTTTATCTCAACCAGGCTACTTCTAGAGCAGATCTAGACAGTGAACTTAAGAATATCCCTTACTCCTATGGTAATACCAACACGGCTGACGCTATCAGGGCTGCCCGCGAGGATGTGTTAGGGAGGGGCCCTGGGAGGAGGGCGGGGGTACAGGGGATGATCGTTCTTATAACAGATGGGATCTCAAACACGAATGCGCGCCGGAGTATACCGGAAGCTAACAGTGCAAGGGGTGCTGGGATACAGGTGTACGCCATTGGTGTTGGTATAAGGGACCGACAGGAGATTGATGGGATAGCAAGCGAACCTCTGTCCGTTCACCGTATCCTTGTTAGCAGCTATGATGCGCTACCGGCGATTTCGAATGATTTATTTGATGGCGTTTGCACAGGAGGTATAGTGTTACTTACTTATTTTGCTATAACAGATAAAGACTAAGTAAATAGATGGAGAACATCATTGTAAAATGATCTACAAAACAGTATTCGTATTCACTATATGTCAGAAATGTTTTGTCATTTATTTGTCATTTTGTCGGTTTCGTTTCCGTGATGTTTATGTTATTCGCAATTGCCGCTATCTATCTAAGCCGCTGCTCTATTTATATGCTCTTCACACGTGTTTGCGTGTATGTACATCTTGTTCCATTGTTAAATTTTGCAATCCTTAATCTGATGTTATTTTCTTTTCTTTTTTTAATTTGTCAATAATACACACATGATCATCAATTACTACTGTACAATATACAGAAACGAGGTATGAAATGCTCATTATAAAACTGTTATGACATGGGACATATCGAAATTTAAGATAGAAGAGAAATATTAGAAAACAATATTTTTAAAGCAAGAATGATTGATATTTTAAACAAAATACTTCGATACATAAATAGTGCTTGTCTCTATGTCCGTTATATCCACAATTGGAAACATACACTTAAGTAATCAAGAATGAACGAATATAGACTAATAACGGTACCGAATTAAATTCAAACCAAACGATTTTATAACAAAAAAATGTTATATAAACGAAATGGATATAATATAATATAAAGAAACTTTTGTACTATTGACCACGCGATAACAAAGCGCTCAAAAATAGAGATTGACCCCGTGTGATATAATGTTCATGCACTGTTTTAATGCTGTACCGACAGGGGTGGACACTCTGTTGATACCGTCACTGCCACAACCCCAGACAGGCTCGTCAGGTAATTATAGAATTATATTGATCAACACAATAATATATTACGCTTCAAATATAACATGTTTCAATCCATTAAACCTATTTTTTACATTACGTGGACGTAACAGGATTTCTTAATGGTGCATATTGCCTTCATTCAAGTATTGATATTTTTATTTACATTTTTGTCACCCATTTCATTATGTGAGTTTCAATTCAATTTAAAACAAGAAAAAAAATTATGAATGATCGTATTAGCCCACCTGATATGAATATTCATCAAATTCGTTTATTTCAAAGAAGCTGATTTTGCTTAACCGAAAATATGTCTCATAACTATACAACCGTAAACATAACTATATGCTGTGTACCTATCTCTATAACTATACAGCTGTTAACATGACTATTTATTGTGACCTATTTCTATAACTATACAACTGTTAACATGACTATTTGTTGTGACCTATTTCTATAACTATACAACAGTAAACATAACAATCTGTTGTGTACCTATTTCCAGTTATTAAGGAGTGTTCGGATGGGAGAGGTGACATACTGTTCATTCTTGATTCGTCAACAAGTGTCGGGGATGAAAATTTCAGAAAAATGTTGAATTTCATGAAGGATATCATCGGAGCAGCCCCGATTGATTCCGGACATTACCGAGTGGCAGTCTTGGTCTTTAACTCCAATGTCAAGGTAACTCTGCTACTAGATGCTATAGATAACAAACAAGATTTGTTGACCTACATAGACAATATACCTTATAGCTACGGAAACACACACACTGCGTCCGCGTTACAAGCCATGCGTCATACAATATTCATCCCGTCAAACGGTGATAGGTCCGACGCTCCGAACATTGCTATTGTAATGACCGATGGGGAATCAAACATCAATTCCGGACGAACAATCCCAGAAGCTAATGCTGCAAAAAGGGAAGGTGTGGAGATATATGGAATTGGTATCGGGCTAATGGAAACTACCGAAATAGACGGGATCTCAAGCAAGCCTAAAGATACTCACAGCTTCAACGTTGATAACTTCGACAGTTTGAACGGCATGAAGACAGATCTTTTTTCAAAGATCTGCATAGGTAAATGCATGCACCGCCTGGCGTATTATTCTAGAATATTGATAAATGCTGCTTTAAATGATTCAATTCCAATGTGTAACAATGTCTGCATTGATCTTAGTTCTGAAAATAAAACTATATTTTGTTTAACATTCTGATATATAAATCTAACAGAGTCAAACAATAAATGTTTTACATTGGTAAGATATATATGTTGAATCTATAATTTGTAATCATAGTGTAAAGTACGTCGATAAATATGTTATACTGATTACAAGGCTTTGGTGCTGGTCTCGTTCTACAATAGTTACGGAGGTATATGGGGAATATAACACTGCCAAATTAGAGAAGTTGGTAATGGGCAAATGTTAAGTAGCTTGTAAACTTATGAGTTTAGAACAAAAACTTGCTTAAAGGTTCTGAATGTTTGAACTTGTATACATATGTGTATGCTTTGGCAAATTATTCATATATTGCTTATTCAAACTGACTTGTTATATGTATACGACACACAATATCATATATTGATATGTATACTGCATGTAGTTCACTATATCCTATGGCATTTCAGTATGCAAAATAAACGGAGCCGTCCAAGCATCGCATTGCTCTCGCGTTTACAAGCGGCTAACCATTCTCGATTCGCTGCAAAACAAGTGAACCGCAACCTGCATTGCAAAGTATATAACACAGAGCTGAAACGTAATCATAATGGCTATCCGTACGACAAAGCAACTTTTATACTGCTTTGTAGTAACCGTCTGTGGCTAATTTCAGAAATACAAGTGGAAGAATCAGCATCGTCTCGACATCCGAAAAACGGGGGTGAGACAAAATATTATATAAATCCTAAGATTTTTAAGATTTTTGTTTTGTTTGGTTTGTTACTATACCAGTGCGAAAATCGAGAAAAACATTGAATTTTAATGTTCAATCATGTCTGATTCCGAATTCAGGTGACCAGCCGTAAATAATGTTGTTAATTTTATATGAAGAGTTTGTATTTTTTCAAACCTAATACATTTGAAATAAGAGTGCTTCATTTATTCTCCTATTATGATAAAATTAAGGTTTGTATCTAATTATATCAATATTAACGGTCACTGACTGTATTTGTATTACACATGTTTGCAGTGTGTGGATCTGCCCAATATGACATCGTATTCCTCTTGGATTCATCGACAAGTGTAGGAGAACGAAATTTCAAACTAGTCCTAAAATTTACGAAAGGACTGATAGCAAATGCTGACATTGACTCTGGTTCTGTTCGGGTGGGACTTCTTACCTACAGTTCCCGATCAAGAGTACACTTTTATCTGAATACGTTCTCGTCTAAAGCCCAAATAATAGAAGCTATAGACAGTATCCCTTTCGAATTCGGTAGCACGAATATTGCAGACGCATTGCGTGATATGAGAGTAAAATTATATTCACCAGAAAATGGAAATAGGGAAGGTGTTCCTGACATAACTATTATACTAACTGATGGGACATCGAACATTAATTCTGCCAGAACAATTCCAGAGGCAGAAAAAGCCAAAAGGTCAGGCATTCATATATACGCGGTGGGTGTTAATTTACATGATACAACAGAACTTGATCAAATAGTAACCGCTCCTATTGCACGTAACCGTTTCTCAGTCACTGATTTTGGAGGTCTGGACGAACTGAAGGATACTCTGTTCTCGTCTCTCTGTTCGGGTGGGTACATCCTGTCGACATTGTAGGTGATGGTGAAATATGTTCATATTTATATTTTACGTGATTCGAAGTGTTGGTGAACCTTAAATGTACGTAATGTGGATGCCGCTTATTATTTACTCTTGTCTGCGTGGTGGTGTATGATGCTGTACTTGACGTTGAAGGAATACGGTTTAGTCGTTACTAGTGGCTGTGTGTTGGTGTATATCTTAATACAGGGTGTTACGAAAAAGATGTATGTTGTAATATGGTTAGTGTCAGTGTGGTGTTGCAATACTGTACTGTGATGGGAATTATTGTTAAGTAATTTTAATTGTTCACGTGGCGGTTTCTGTATTGTAGCAGTGCCTATCACGATGTGTGTTTTTGTGATAGAGCTGTAGTTGTGTATATGTTGGTGTATTTGGTGTTGGA
Source organism: Chlamys rubida (assembly GCA_032359455.1). NCBI lineage: Eukaryota > Metazoa > Mollusca > Bivalvia > Pectinida > Pectinidae > Chlamys > Chlamys rubida. The sequence goes on along the minus strand of JAUMHH010148876.1, from coordinate 10,560 downwards.
AAGCTTTATATGTGTATGGTAGGTCAAAAATAGTTATGTCCATGTGCGGTCGTCACATTGCGTTACATATCCTGTCAAGACATGGCGTCACATTGCTATAAACATATGTTGCTATGACAATATGTTAGCTATTTACATATTATATAATGCTAAATGATTGATGTGTCAACTTTCAATACTTTCCTGTCGTAAAACACTATAAAAGTTAAAAATAAAGGAGTGAAAGAAGAACTTTCAATGTAGATAATTTCATTTAAGTTCAGGACATTACGATGCTTTCTGATATGATATTTTGATAATTTTTTAATATCTATTAAATTTAGCCCAAAAACGAATTTCAGATCGAACGAGTGAGACACTCCAAATGTTTTTTCCACACAACATTTATACGCGTTCTAATGGTAGTGTGTGTATCACGTGTTTCCTTTCAGATATTCCCCCACCTCCTCCGCAGCCGGTGGAGTTAGGTGAGTCGGCTAAGAGATCGACCACATTCACTTCAACTATGTTTTATCAAAAATGAAAGATCATTACAATTTGATAACACGATATTATTTTTTTTAAATGCTAAGATATTCAATACAAAATCATAACTAAGAAAGTTCTGATATTTTTGGTACTGTAGAAAATAATGTATAGGTTTAACTTTAAAATTGAATATGCATACATTCCAAATATATCAGTAACGATAACGTTCGCTGCATCTTGCGTTTATATTTTGCAAAAAGCGTTATAGATATGCAATATTTGTTGCATGCTGCTCATTATGTATTTGCGATGTATTGCCTGCATTTTAGCGTGCAAGTCGCTGCGGCAAGATATAGTGTTCATCCTGGATTCATCGACGAGTGTTGGGGAGAGGAACTTCCGAAAGGTGCTGAATTTTACGAAAGATTTCTTGTTGGGTGCGGACATTGATTCCGGAAGTGTCCGTGTTGGACTTGTTAGCTACAGTACATCAGTCACCGTTCACTTTCATCTGAATACATTCAGCACGAAGGCTGAAATATTCTCTGCAATTGAAGATATAAGATATCTTGCAGGGAGTACCAATACAGCCGATGCACTTGAAACAATGTATAGCGATATGTTCACTGTAGATCGCGGCGATCGGAGCGATGTGTCTAACGTTGCCATGGTAATCACAGACGGGGTGTCAAACATCAACATGAGGCAGACGATTTCAAGAGCAGAGGAAGCGCAATCATCAGGGATATCAATATATGCTATCGGGATTGGTTTGGATGAGACGGTAGAACTTAAAGGAATAGCGAGTAGTCCGACAGATGACTTCCTCTTAACTATTGAAGATTTCTCTGAGCTGAACCAAGTGAAAAAGACGTTGTTTGAGTCCTTCTGTCTTGGTAACATCATTTATGTAGTTGGAAAGGCGGGAATGAGGTTGCAAACCTTACTACTGACGCTTTAGCTTTTGTTCCAAACAATTAGTAAATATCCCGTGTCTCTCTGCACTAGTTACTGTTGTGTTGCAAGGGGAAAATGACCTTTCCTATTCTGCTTTTTTCAAGCTTGTTGTGGTGATATTGTGAGTGTTGTGCTCTCTGCATATATTTCAATTATTGGTTTTACAATTTTAAATTTCTATATTTCTTTCTTCTCTCTTACACAAACGTATTGTGTATTTGTAAATACAATTTTTTTCTTTTCTGGCAGAAACATAAATTATTTCCCATCCCAAGGGTGTAAGATTCAATATAAAGGAATGTAAAATTAAGATGGTGAAATGTAGCGAGTCTGTTTTGTTTCTGGTACATGTTTAATATGTTCACTTCCTGCAATTGTATCTAAAATACAATGCTGTTTAATTCATGTTTTTGTATTTCTGATCGTCTATTCTATGTAAGCTTCACCCATAGGTAATATATTTAGTTTAGCTTATGTATATTACTTACTTTGATCTGGTGAAGATTTCGGTTGGTGGTTTGGGTTTGTTTTTAATACATTTCTAAAGGTGTTAGAACCGTATATATATAGTTTTTGGTTTAGCAATGTACTCTTGCGTTAGTCAAACACTGGACTAGAACGGGACTTAGATTTGCTGTTTGACGAAATATGAGGTTTATATATTCTCACATCCCGATATCAAATCCATATCATAAGGATTTAATCGAATCGATTTTACTTTTCAGAAGAACCTAAACCGATCCGTGTTATTCCTAGTGAGTAATAACCCGATCAACACTAGCCTATAATCTTATTTCGTCAACAGGAATATCCTTTTATCTCATATCGGCATTCTTGTCAGTTAAACATATTGTGACGCTTAACGATAGATGTAGAAAGAACGCTGCTTTAGATAGAGAAATACTCATCAAACTGTTTACTGGAGACAGATTACTTCTAACAGTACGAGTCCGCTTCCTCTCACTTTGTAAGATGTATCTCCCTACATAATAAAGAAAGTTCGCAATTTGTTTAGCGAGCTATTAAGTTTCTGAACAAATAAGGACCTCTATTGTTTGTATTTTTTTTTCATTTTTTTTTTCATTTTTTTATGATCTCGCTTAACCATATTACCTGAATGATTCTTTATAAAAATTATATTACAAAACTACAAAAACTACTTATTGGAAGGAAGATCAACCGTACAGTCAGACAATGCCTCAGTGGAAAATCAATGCTCAGTTTAAAAGGAATATTCTCTTTTGTTTTCCCATGTCAGAATTAGTAATCTAATTTCATTTCCGTTTGTAATTTAAACATATTATTTCATCAAACTCTTAAGAGGATATTAGATAACAATAAGTTATAAAAATCGCTGTAGTTAGAAGTACTAATAAGCAATTGATCTTATAATAAAGTTGAACGTTTCCTTATGTTTTATAATAATAAATCAATCAATAGAAAGTTAATTTTTAATCCTCATGGAATTATTATTTTTTCTTTTTATATTCTCATTTATATTATTTGAATAAATTTGCATTTTTTTTTTTACATTTAGCGTGTTTCCCTCCACAACTCGATATCATATTTATCGTGGATTCGTCCACAAGCGTCGGCACAGCTAACTTCAAACGTGTGATCGATTTTATTAAGGATTTTTTAGCATTTGCTGACATTGACTCTGGGAACACTCGAGTTGGTTTGGTTGTTTATAGCACAAGTGTATCAATAGAGTTTCATCTGAACAAGTATACGACGAAATCTGAGGTTTTCCGAGCGATTGACAAGATCGACCATTCATTCGGAAACACCTACACAGCTGGTGGTATAAAAGCAATGAGAACAGAGATGTTTACGCAGGCAAGAGGAGACAGACCGGAAGTGCCTAATATTGCTGTTATCATAACGGATGGACAATCAAATATCGAAGCGGCTAAAACTATACCGGAAGCGGAAGCGGCAAAAGATTCCGGAATTGAAATATACGCTATTGGTATAGGTCTCCTTGAAACCGTTGAGTTAAAAGGCATGGCAAGTGAGCCTCTGACTGACCATCTTCACGTTGTACATGACTTCGCCGAGCTGACCGGACTCCTGGCTAGAATATTTGAAGCTGTCTGTTTTGGTATAATGTTTATCTTATCCAAAAAGTGCGAGAAAAAAGCTTGCGGCTTTAACATATAGTTTCGGTAACTGCGCTGCGATTGGTTTGGGGTTTGGTTATTTCTTTTTATTATTATTCTCAAAGTAATCTGGATAGAATAGTATATAAGTAATATATGGTGAGATTGAATTATATTTACGTACTGTAAACACGGGTTGCATGCTGATATTGTTTGACGGGCATAAACGTTGTGTCTTTCATGTGCATATCGTTACGTTTGTATGGTGTTGTTTGCCTGTCGTTCTAGGGTATTCGATAAGTTGGCGTCTAAGGTGTTTGCTTTGGAGATTGTGATGTGTTTCTCTGATCTGGAATGTGTTCTGTATAAGTGTTCTTATGTAAACATCAATGGATGGGTAGTTATAGCTTTGGTGTCTGAAAGCAACATTCTCAAAATAAAAACATGTTTACAAGTAAACAACTATAATATCTAATCGCTTTCATTCCATTGGCAAAACAAGTACATGCGATATATTAATATAAGTATACTGCGATCAATGTTTCGCAAAGTTAATAAGACTTGCTTAACTAGAAAAATGAATCGATAAAGATTTTCATATATGCATTTATAACGCCAGGTTGTTAACATGTACTCCTCTCTACAGAAGAAGAAAGACCAGCAGCTAGTCCCGTCCCTCCCTTCACAACCACATCGTCCACAGGGGGTGAGTCTGTCTTATGTAGCAAAAACATGTTTAAACAACTGCTCAATGCACGGCAGTCTGAATCAGAAATTCAGAACAAATCGAATGTACTTGATTGCAAATGTCGTCGAATTCTCAGTTCTGATGTTTTTAGTTCCAATAAGCAGTCTGATAATATTCTAAACCGGTTTCTGTTCTATTTATTAACCAAATCACATTCTTTTCCTCTCTTTCTCCTATTCTGTCCATTCGCATCTTTTAAACAATCTTAACAAATGTTTGAATGATATAGTGTCGACCACAAGGTCTGTGTGACAATTTTTATGTTGTTACGATAAAGTTTCCTTTTTTTTGTTATTCTTCAAGCATGTGGACAAAGTGAGCAAGATATCATTTTTGTCCTGGATTCGTCTACAAGTGTCGGTACTGACAACTTTCGCGAGGTCCTGAACTTTGTCAAAGACCTCCTATCTAATGCAGATATAGATTCTGGTCGGGTGCGTGTGGGAGCACTCATTTATAGTACTGGGGTCGAAGTTCGATTCCAGCTCAATGAGTTTAAAACTAAGGCTGAAGTGTATAGAGCTATAGATAATATACCCTATAAACTTGGAAACACCAACACAGCCGGGGGTCTCCGGGTAATGAGTTCGGAAATGTTTACTGCACAGAAAGGTGATAGACAAGGTATTCCGAATATTGCCTTTGTTATAACGGATGGGCAATCTAATACAGACTCCAGGCATACTGTGCCGAACGCCGAGCTTGCTCGGCTGTCAGGAATAGAGATATATGCTATTGGAATCGGATTACTGGAAACTGTGGAGCTTCAGGGAATTTCCAGCAGACCTCTCGATAAATACCTGTTCACTGTTGATGACTTCTCAGAGTTGCAGGGATTGAAGAGAACCATATTTGAGACTGTTTGCCCAGGTAGTGTCTCAGAAATATATATGTGTCTGTCTTTGCTTGGTGAATGTCGAGTTGTCTGTTTTTGTTCATGGAACTTTGACTTGTCTGTTTTCTGTCGATTTTTTTTATAAAGATCAAGTTTTAAGTGAATGTTTATTTACACTAATGAGGACTTAGTTCCTTATATATGTGTAAGGATATGGATGTAACCGTTTGTGGAATCGGGTATTATAATTGGAGTCAATACATTTACAAGGTTTATGAGATGTGCATTTCAAACATTTATTTCGTTATGTAAAATAATCACCGAAGCGAATCTGAATCTAATATGCCACTAAATGTTATATGTAAATCGCATAAATTATGCCTATAAAATACGTTAATGGTCGAAAGATATGTCTCTATCGGTATAACAGCAAACACTAAAGGTCAAATATTTTGGACATAAGGAACAAAGACATATATAATTATATTGATTGAAATTTTAAAGAAACGCCAGCTCCAACAACAACAACAACGACTTCCACAACAACTGTTACAACAACGACTACTTTACCCCCTTCTACTATACCTGGTACGTATGTGAACAACTTACGTCTGTATGCCAAGTCTGCTTAACACACATATCCCAATATAGCCACATATACAGGATAGAACACTTCCATTGTATGTTCAATTAATGCCTCAGAATGGAAAATGTCGGATATGTAATTACCAAACTATTATTATTATCTTTTTTTATGTCAAGCCTAAATATGATGAAGTCGATGCATGTAGGATGTCGGCATCAGTTTGATTTCTAAATAATTCACAAAATATTAATCATAATGATCTTAAGTCAAAACAACCAAATCAGATATGACCTTTAAAAGCTACTGATTACCCGTATTTGGTTCCCTTATCGATTGATGACAACGCAATTCAAGATAATAGTAACTTAATGTTAAATCTTCAAACGTAGAGTAACGTAACATGGTAAACCAATTATTGCAGCGTGTGTGACAGCTGAACAGGATATCGTGTTTGTACTTGATTCCTCTACCAGCGTTGGCGATGACAACTTCCGGCGCATCATCAACTTTGTGAAATCCTTTTTAAATGTAGCAGACATTGATTCGGGGTCGGTACGTGTCGGAGCTTTAACGTACAGCACAGATGTACAGATTCAGTTTCTGTTGAACACCTGGAAAACAAAGAACGATTTATTTGGCGCATTAGACGCTATACCTTACCAGTATGGCAGCACGAATACTGCCGATGCACTTAAAACGATGAGGTCTGAAATGTTCCGACTATTTGCAGGAGATCGACCCAATGTTCCGAATATCGCTATAATTATCACAGATGGCGTATCGAACATCAATTCGAGACAAACCGTCCCGGAAGCAGATGAAGTAAAATCAGCCGGTATAAAAATTTACGCTCTAGGTATAGGTATCACAGAGCAAGATGAACTTAGACAAATAGCCAGCACACCTTTATCGGATTACCTGTACACCGTGGAAGATTTCTCAGAACTGGATGTCCTCCAGGATAACATCTTTAAAAGTTTCTGTCCTGGTTAGTAGCTTGTTTCAACAATTTAAGATATAAAATTAAAGCATTAAAACACGCATTATAGATACATGTTACAGGTTTGCAATTTATCTCCTACATAAAAAATAACTAAAATTCAAACTAAATGTTTTTGTAATCAGCCAGTTAGTAACCTCATATATTTTTCTAATAAATCGATTCTGTGTTAACGGAACTAACTCATTCAACAGCTCATTCTTACCGCTCTAGATTAAAGTATAATGTTATAAGCAAACTTTTAAATGATTTTTTCAGTTCCAAGTCTAACACCACAACCTGTAGGTGAGTGTATGTGGTATTTCTGAGATTATATATATTCATTATATTATATACATTCAATGGGGAATTTCCCTACTATGTGAATTATTCTATTAATTGTTCATTGGGAATGTGTAAAATATCTATGAATACTGACTAGATATATTAAGTTTACGAATAATACAAAAAAATAATTTTGTCGAATTGTATATAGTATGAACAATTAAAACTAGATTACAGGCGTTAAGGTGGGGATGATTCCCACTGATTATTTGGAATATTTTATTTTCAAATAACATGAACAACTATGGTTAGTTTTCCCGTACCTAAGTCGTTCTGCCATTTCAAAAATATCTTTAGTGAATGAAATTTAAGTTATTAACGTTTGTGCTAGAATAATAATACTTGGGGTTCCTTACAGTCATACCATTGCCAACCTTTCTTGTTTTTTATGCTATTTTGGCGATTAACTACAGGTGTAATTTGAGAATCGATTATTTGAAATTAGTCCCGTCCTAGACATTAGAAATAGAGTACGGCAGGTGGTAAGCTGACATCTGTTTGTGGGTGAAAGTGATTAAACAGCCATATTATATCATTACTATATGATACCCGTTGTTAATACACTAAATGAAGAAGTTCGTACCCAAAATTCTTAGAAAGTTCTAGAATAACAATCTTATACATATAACGTAAAATGTTGTCAATATACTGACTCAAGCAATAGTTGAGCTTGTACAATTCTATTGACAGTAACGTGTAGCGGGGTCCCACAAGATTTGATATTCATTCTGGACTCCTCAACTAGCGTCGGTGATGGCAACTTTCGACGAATGTTGGAATTCGTAAAGGACATTCTGTCACTAGCCGACATCGACTCTGGAAATGTCAGGGTAGGCGTTTTGATATATAGTTCAGAGGTAAAAATACAGTTTCATTTAAATCAATACCGCAATAAAGCTGATGTGTTTCAAGCTATTGACAGGGTTCCTTATATACTCGGAAGTACAAACACTGCTGACGGAGTAATGGTAATGCGTCAAAAGATGTTTTCTGTCCAACACGGCGACCGACCTGATGTACGTAACGTAGCAATAATTGTGACTGATGGGCAGTCAAACATTAACGCGAGGAGAACTATTCCTGAGGCAAGCGAGGCTAAGTTAGCTGGCATAGATCTGTATGCTATCGGTATAGGACTTAAAGAAACAGAGGAACTGAAAGGCATTGCTAGTAGGCCATTACAAGACTACCTGTATACAGTGGAAGGTTTCGAGGACTTGTACAATCTCAAGGATAGAATGTTTGAGTCCATCTGTCCGGGTAAAACAGTTTACTATATTTGGTGGAGGTTTTTTTATATGTGAAGGAAACATAATCACCTAACAATTCTATTAAGGCTCATGGTTGATGTGTTAACAAAACGTGTACCTTTAATCAGTGATGTCGTTAACACATGTGTAAAGCATTTGCCTGCTATATTTAATGTCGTTAACACAGGAGTAAAACCTGTTCCTGTTATCTTTGATGTCGTAAACGCAGGTGTAAAACGTGTACCTGTTATCATTGATGTCGTAAACACAGGTGTAAAACGTGTACCTGTTATCATTGATGGCGTAAACACAGGTGTAAAACGTGTACCTGCTATCATTGATGTCGTAAACACAGGTGTAAAACGTGTTCCTGTTATCTGTGATATCGTAAACACAGGCGTAAATGTGTACCTGTTATATGTGATGTCGTAAACACAGGCGTAAATGTGTACCTGTTATCATGGATGTCGTAAACATAGTTGTAAACATGTACCTGTTATCTGTGATGTCGTAAACACAGGTGTAAAACTTGTACCTGTTAATGTTGATATCGTAAAATCAGGTGTTAAACGTGTACCTGTTATCATTGATGTCGTAAACACTGGTGTAAAACTTGAACCTGTTAATTTTGCTGTCGTAAACACAGGTGTAAAACTTGTACCTGTTATCTTTGATATCGTAAAAACAGGTGTTTAACTTGTACCTGTTAATTTTGATGTCGTAAATACAGGTGTGAAACGTGTACTTGTCATCATTGATGTCGTAAACACTGGTGTAAGCCATGTACCTGCTAATTTTGCTGTCGTAAACACAGGAGTAAAACGTGTGCTTGTAATGACTGCATTACTGCTGTGATATTGCAATAGTTCGGGTGTCATATTGAGTGGGGCCCATTTGATGAATGTTGACATGTGAAGTTGTATCAGTATATCTGTACTTGTCTGTGACAACCCGTCATGATATGGTCGTGTGGTATGTGTAATGCACGGTTTCCATTGTCAAATATATTACGTTATACGTTCACACAGATGTTGTCGGCCAGTTAACTGATCTTAAAATGTTTGTTCAATAAGGTTTTGGGGCTAGAGGTGTCTTGTTATATATGTATACTACATTGTATCGTCAATAAGGTTTAGGGGCTAGAGGTGTCTTGTTATATATGTATACTACATTGTACCGTCAATTTGTTCGAGGTATGTGAGGATATGGGTCGTTAAATACAAAGTTTCGTACAATGTGTTGGCGAATTAATATCTTGTTTGATGTGATGTGTGACGTAAAGTCATTGAAACATTATTGTGTTGCAGTGTATCTAACAAGATAACCAATATATAAAGAATATAACAATGATTGTTTTGTATCTAAGTTGAACATGGTATTGGGTGCAATGTATTTGGTACAGGGTCATGTTTGTTACTGTTTGGTACATTGTATTTGCTTTCTGCGTCGCTACGAAGGAAATAATTTCAACATGTAATATACTTAACATATATTGTATAATAATTCAACTACATACGTACAGGAAAAGTTCATGTCTTATTAATCGTAAACAAATATGGTAAAAATATTTTGCAAATATATTTATTCGCAATCTAGAACAACATGGTGTGCAATACATGAAAAAGACGTAACAAATGTCGGATTTAGTATCATTTACCAAATAAATGAAATACAATAAATGTATATTCTGTAAATCACACCGTACGATCCTTTATAATAATGTATAGAAACACCATCCACAACAACAACAACGACAACAACACCGTCTCCAACAACAACCACGACTCAAACAACTACAACGGTACCCACGACAACTCAGCTTGTAGGTTAGTGCCACACAATGTCAGTGTTAATGTTTAAATTATTTAAATTGCATCAAACGTATCGGTATGTTTTAATGAAAATGTTATAATTCTTTTTTGTTCTTCATACTGTACGATAGTTTTGAAAGGTGTTTTAAATGAAAATATTATGTTGTTACGATGGAACGGGATGGTACTGTTTAATAAACTACCAGAATTACAAATTCTAAAATCCAAAACATTATTGTTTGAATGAGGTAGAACCAGTGAAGTTTTAACATTAAACAAATTCTTAAAATATTATTTCAAATTTTCTATTACTTTACAAAGAAGAAATTCTTGTTCGACAAATTATAAAACCCTGGAGTTACCAATAACAAAAACGTGTGGTATGCAAATATTATTGTAGGATGCAGCAGCGATGATCAAGACATTGTTATCATTTTGGATTCGTCTACAAGTGTTGGTGATGAGAACTTTATAAGAAT
>JAUMHH010148865.1:0-19903 GCA_032359455.1 Chlamys rubida | reverse complement strand
AAAGGAGTATACAGTACATAAATATAAAGGAGTATACTGTATATAAACATAACGGAGTATGCAGTATATAAACATAAAGGAGTAAATAGTATATAAACATAACGGAGTATACAGTATACAAACAAAAAGGAATATAGAGTATATAAACAAAAAGGAGTATACAGTATATAAACATAAAGGAGTATACAGTATATAAACATAAAGGAGTATAGAGTATATAAACAAAAAAGGAGTATACAGTATAAAACATAAAGGAGTATACAATATATAAACAAAAAGGTGTATACAGTATATAAACATAAAGGAGTATACAGTATATAAACAAAAAGGAGTATACTGTATATAAACATAAAGGAGTATACAGTACATAAACAAAAAGGAGTATACAGTATATAAACAAAAAGGAGTATACAGTACATAAATATAAAGGAGTATACTGTATATAAACATAACGGAGTATGCAGTATATAAACATAACGGAGTGAACAGTATATAAACATAAAGGAGTATACAGTATATAAACATAAAGGAGTAAATAGTATATAAACATAACGGAGTATACAGTATACAAACAAAAAGGAATATACAGTATATAAACCTAAAGGAGTATACAGTATACAAACAAAAAGGAGGATACAGTACATAAACATAACGGAGTATACAGTATACAAACAAAAAGGAGTATACAGTAAATAAACATAATGGAGTATAACGTAGGAAACAAAATGCAGCAAAGAGCAATAAACAGTATAAGGAACTAAATAGTGCAACAGAAAAGCGTTTTATAAACCGCAGTGGCCGCACATGCTGTGTTTTGTTACAGGTTTTTAATAGACTAATATGTACACTATATGACGAATCCTAGCTTACCCAAGCTGTGTGACGAATCCTAGGTAACACAAGCTGTGTGACGAATCCTAGCTTGACGAATCCTAGCTTATCCAAGCTGTGTGACGAATCCTATGTAACCCAAGCTGTGTGACGAATCCTACGTAACCCAAGCTGTTAGACGAAACCTAGGTAACCCAAACTGTGTGTCACAGTGTGACGAATCCTAGGTAACCCAAGCTGTTAGACGAATCCTAGCTAACCAAAGATGTGTGACGAACACTAGCTAACCAAAGCTGTGTGACGAAGCCTAGCTAACCGTAGCTGTGTGACGAATCCCAGCTAACCCAAGCTTTGTGACAAATACTAGGTAACTCAGGCTGTCTGAAGAATCCCAGCTTACCCAGACTGTGTGACGAATCCTAGATTACCGAAACTGTGTGACGAATCCCATCTAACCCAAGCTAGGTAACCCAAGCTGTGTGACGAATCCTAGGTAACTCAGGCTGTGTCACGAATTCTAGGTAACTTAAGGTGTGTGACGAATCATGGGTAACCAAAGGTGTGTCACAAATCCTAGGCAACCAAAGGTGTGTCAAGAATCCTAGGTAACCCAAACTCTGTGACGAATCCTAAGTAACCCAAGTAAAGCTGTGTGAAGAATCCTAGGTAACCGAAACTGAGTGACGAATCCTAGCGTACCGAAACTGTGTCACGAATCCTAGGTAACCCTAGCTGTGTCACGAATCCTAGGTAACCCAAGCTGTGTCACGAATCCTAGATAGCCCAAGCTGTGTCACGAATCCTAGGTAACCCAAGCTGTGTAACGACTCCTAGGTAATCCAAACTGTGTGATAATTCCTAAGAACTAAAGCTTTGTAAGAATCATAGTAAACAAGGCTTTGTGGCGATATTTTTGTACAAAAAGAACAATTTGTAGGACAATATTGTGATAATTGTTACATATGGACGTGAATATAGATAAACATCGCGGAAATGCTAACTAAAATCGGGACGAAACAGTCAATAGAATCCGCAATCAGAGCTATTGAAAGAACCTTTCCCCTCTACTATGCCGAAAGATAATCGTCACATTAACACAGTTGATTGTACTTTTAAAACATTGGTAACAAATATAGTATGTCCAGTACAGTATACATATAGATACAGCTATTTCGTTCTTCTATGACTCATCGGTGGTGATAGAGGCAATCTTAAGGGATCTAACGACAGTTGAAACAAAGCGCGGGCGGGGGAGGAGGTTCGGGTGCTTCGGCACGGAAGTCTAGTGGTAGGACGCCGGGCTCGTAATCAAAGGGTAGCAGGTTCGAGTCACGGCACTGCAATGTGTTATATATTTTTTAACAAGTTACTTTACTCCGCTTGTTCCAGTCTACTCAGCTGTAAATGAGTACGTGGATGGGCAGTGCTAGAATTGTAGAATGATAGCTGTGATCGCTGAAATGGCAACACCGGCTTATCAAACTGGGACAAGATTATAAATGTTGATGGTTGATCAGACTGGGACAATATTATAAATGTTGATGGTTTATCAAACACTCCCTGTTATCTACCCCATCTCAGTGATATCGGAGAGTTTTTGATAAGAGCAAGTACAAATAGAGTCGTGCAACACCACACCCCTTTCTACTGTTTGCTGTGTGATAAAAATATCTATACAAAGTATCAGAGATTATAAACCCCGTCACAAATGTACATGAGGTATTAAAAACCAAAGCTTCTCCTCTCGAGGTATCCCGCTTATACTAACTGGACTACACCTAAAATAAATTTCTATCTCATACGAGATTTTAAAAACGAGGAAAAGTTAATATTTAGCTTACATAGAAAGTGATCTGTATTACAGACAGTTAGAACCCAGACTTTGTGACCTGATGTTTAGTTTACAAATTATTCTACAGAAGTGTTGTATATACAAATGTTTGTATTTTCAGTAAGTGTTTGGTTCTGTCTACCCGTGTTTTTCTATGTGTTTACAGGACGTACAGGACTGGATATGGCTGTTTGCATACGGGTCCTATGACATCCTTGTTTATAATATCCTGATTGTCGTCACGTGGCGGTCCTTATGGGAACTCATGGATGTTCTAATAATCCCGGACAATCTTACTCTCTCTGCCTACGTCTCCCTCTTCATCAGCGTCACTCTAGCGATCCCGGTTATTCTTGGTGAAAATATGCTTCGAAATTACTGCCGAAAATTAGAAGTAAGCCCAGCATTGGGAGCTTTTAAGAAACTCTTATCCAAGGGCTACATCATGCTCACTGCCTGTATTACCGTGAACCTCTGGAGAGGAGCTTGGCATCTGCAGACGACATTACTTCTCCCGGGAAACCCGAAAGTGAGCGCTCTTATCTCCCACTGTGTAGGATTTGCCGGTTTAATGCTTTTTCTGGTCACACGGACATCGGCCGGGGGTGCTGATTTTGAGGACAGTGACATTTATGAACCATGCGTTACAATGTTCAGTATGTCCTGTTTAAAACGATTCGTAAAGAAGTTTGACAGTAAAGTCACTGTTGTACCACAGCATACTGATCTACAAGACTTTGCAGAAATCAGATTGCGAAAGTAAATACATTTTGAATTCATACTTCTTGTCGAGTTTAAAACTCATAAAAATGAAAACGAATAAGGTTTTGCTAGTATTTACAAAATTACACTTTTCAAGATTATACTTGATGTCTAAAATTAGGACACCTTTGCTCAATACCGTTTCCTTTCCCATGTAATAGTATGTGACGCCTAATGATTATCATTTAATGACGTCACAAATGGTAACATTTGACACGGATGTAATATTTGATATTTTTTGTGTTAGTTTGGTGTCATAATTACAGCATTACAGTCATTTAAGGACCTGCCAGGTTCTGGTGGTGGAGGAAAGCCGGAGTTCCCGGAGACAAACCACCGACCTGCGGCCTGGTAACCACTCGGTCGCCTCGCCCCACTCTCACTGAATAGCACGGTGAACATGTGACGAAATTATGTATTGAAATGTTTGGTAATAGCCACAGAGCGTCATTAGTTGAACCGAGACACCGGAAGTTTCCAGGGTAACCAAGTAACGTTAATATTCTTCCGAACCCCTAAATAAAAAAATTATATTCGTTCCTTAGAAAAAAAATCACATTTACGTACAACAAGTGATTCACATTCCTATTACGATATTTGAACACATTTACGTAATCAGTTCAAACGCAGATCGACTTTCACCGTTCTGGTTGACGATAGCAACAGTTCAAGCTACATTTTAACATTTAAATCGAAACAGAGGCTACCTTGTGTATCAATGGATGACATTTTATTCATCACCTAAGCTATTCCGTCTTTGCATTTGCAGAGTTATCTTCTCTTGTGAGCAGGTATTGATTGTTACGTCATTTGTTTTTGAGAGTAACGTCATCAATTTCTGAGAAAACGACGTAATTTTCTCACACAAACCAATGACGTAACAATCAATCAATACCTGCTCACACGCAAAGAATCGGTCGTTACAAGGGAGGTAACTCTTACACAACAAAACCGCTTTTATCATATCGAAACGATTCACAACTTTACAGATATAGTAGACTGACACAAGACTCGAAAGATACAAGTAACTCCAAATATATTCCTTATGCATTACTAAATTATGAATGTGTTTGTATAACGGTACAGTTATTTTTTATTGCTATCACAGATTTTGTTATATCTCGCTAACAAATGAAATGTGAAATAGATTTCAGAACTTTCAAAATATAATAATTTCAAAACTGCACTGAGCACGAGCCAGCCTTAAACCTGTCGTGAGCATTATTACGTGATGGTGTTTATATGTGAGGGTGACTATCAAGGAACACGTGTGTATGATGCAGCATCCTTATTTTGTTTTACAATGTACAAGTGAATGGTATCTGTTTTTAACTCAATTAATGTCGTTTTAACCCATGAGAAACTCTTATAACTGTCTATCCTTAAAAAGGTGCACTAAAAATGAAATGAAAACAATCCTCGTTAAATCGGACGGTGTGGCAACATATAGATATCATATTAAATATCTAAACTTTGGAAAATATTGTTTAACATTGTTCTAATACATAAAGGACTAAAATGTATTCGAAAGTGACAAAACGTATTTGAGAAGAAGAAACATTTCCTACACCGACTAATATCACGAGGTTATCTTTCGTGGAAACCCATTAAACTTAAACTTCCAAATGAAGTTAGACAACTAAATTTGTTCTATAAATAAAACTTTGTCGATTTGTTTTGTCTATTAGTTAGTGCATAAAAACTATGTGTACTATGTGTATACACTTTTAGCGTATTCATATCGACTTCGATTCCACATTGCTAACTCGTACATATTTTACACCTTTGTGTACATACGCTTCACTGAATAGTCATCATTAGTATTTATCTCTGGATCATTATCTGTTTCATTTAAACTATTAACACTTTTGGACGACAACGTTTTTAAATGCTCATACAGGATTTCTATAGCTGCCTTTGGTGAAGAACATTTCTTGTAAAGTTGCCTGAAAGTATACTTTCTGAAATATTTCAACATATATCTTTCATATCTCATATACAGTGTTCGTTTCCCCCCTCACTTCTGATGCTATATATATTCTTTTCCTATCATTCTTAGGATTCTCTACTGATTTCAAATTATTGAACAGGTTCAAAACATGTTTATATCAGTCAGAATCGTATATACAGTACGTAACATGTTTTAATTCAGAGTCAATCCATGGTTTGTCTTCACACATATGTGTCCCTGTAGCTTAGCCGTCTTGTTTATTTACATTGTCACGCCCCACTGCACCCGCACGCCTAGACTCCGTGTGTGTATTAATATTGGTTCGAACGAGAAAGGTTTCAATTGTACGGAACAGTTCATCAGTAAATCACGCTATTTTCTATATGTTGAGTAACCACTTTCCGTTATACAGCTGACACGTCGATATCACAAAATTTCGCCCCGAAAAATATATATTTAAAAAGTGTTCTATTCTGTCATCATTCCAGGGATGGGTGGACCGCTCACTATCGTTCTCCGTACTCATATGTGCATCACTATTCTCAACCTTTGAAAATACAATAGCACGTACAAGGCAGAGTTTTCAGACAACACATTAAAATTGCTTACGATAAACCGTTTAACAGATTGAAATAAAAATGTACTCAATTTCATACCATTATGGCCACAATATGTTTAATTGATTTGAGAAACTATGTTTATCTCTACCGTTGTAAATACATAGACAACGTGTCTTACACAACTCACTAAGTCGGTTACCAAACAGGTAAACCACTGTATTGGGGTTAACTCTATCTATATATTAACCCTTTCACCCCTTTGTAACTTTAGTAGACTCTACCATGCATTGATATGGATGAGTCCAGTATGGTCTACAGTGGTGAAAGGGTTAACCATCTGAGACATATGTAAATAGCTACGAGATTTGACGTTAAACACTGTCATGAACAGTATCATTTTTTTTTTACAAAATCACATGAATTACTGGTACGACTATTAAAGTCTCCCAACAACATAAAGTCGGTCTTACCCTGTATTGACTAATAACATATAGCAATTCACAAAGTTAAGATTCAATCACGTATCAACTTTGGATAACAGACACTAAGCCCGAGGGACACTAAGCCCGAGGCGGCGGCGTGTCTCTTATCCAAAGTTGATGCTGGTACCCCACGAACATATCGGTAAAAAAAACCCCGCAACTTCGCTCACACAATTGTCCAAATACAACAAATTTCGACGGAGCTCAAAACCTCACTGCAGTGCACGTGAATTGTACTCTAAACTGTGCCCTGCCCCTACACCTGGCCCGTATTCATGCACACGATAACATGTTTTTAGTAATTTTCTAAATGTACACAATGATAAGTTCAAATATGCATTAATCTAATAATGTATGAATGAAATAATAACCATCTTTGATGACGTATCGAATAAACCATGAATGTTTTATCACAGATTAGTAACTATTCCATAGTTAATGAAGATTGTGATAGAGTCTGTCAAGTTCAGCTTCACCATTCTCTTCTTTTTCTAATCTAATCCTAGGTTCCGGTACGCATTTGTCATGCGCATACAGCTTGATCCAAAGTTACGTATCATGCACCAATTAGTAATAGGGTGGGAAAACCACTCGCAAAAAACGCGGTTTAAAGCGAGACTATTGACGGAAACTATCAAGCTACATCGCCGCCATGGACCAGCAATGATTCCATTCCAGTTCCATACACAATGTGATCACCATGGCCTCCACATAGCGTCGTCTGTATTTGAAGCGTCACACTGTTGTGTCAAAGGTCCAATGGTATTTGCATATTGCAATGACGCCTGGATCCGTGCATCTCTACTAGACGGACATTCCTGCAACGGGAAACAACTCTTGTGTTCGGCTGTGGCTGTTTGCATTATAGTGTTGGTAACTGGTAAATTGCACGACGATACCACTGTTAGCTGTTTGTCGAAAATGGTAGGAGTATTGGCACCATGTTCTTCATTTCTATCAAAGGATACCAAGGTCGAAGGCTTGGCGGTCTCTACCGCTGACAAAGGTATAGAAGGCAACGGAGGATTTCCGAATGGCACTTGAACACATTGACACAACGCAGCGGTCGGCACAAGGATGTACGTGGGCATCTGTTTGTTGCCAATCACACCTAGGGAAGGTTGAACAGACATCACGCTGCATAGAGTCTGTTGTGACATATCATGTAATCGGACAAGGTCGTCTGTTGGTTTCGGTTGAATTATTTTCATTGTCGACGTAATATTTGCTGATTTTGAAAACACACCCGTGGATTTGATTTGCTCGGGTTTTGTTTTTGTCACAGCTTCCTTTGTTCTCGGTTTATTGTCTTTATCAATATGATCCAAGATTGAAGATTGTAAATCAAATGACACAAATGAGTTTGATTTGAAGAATTTCGTTATTTCTTCAACGCACCGTTTATATCCCGCATTATACTGCGTTTCAGTTCCCTCTTTCGTTGAAATTTCTGAAAGAGGAAGATGTAAATTAAAGCGTTATTATTATTGTTTATAAAATGGAGAACCGGTTGCCGAACATTTGTATCAGGAAACTGGAAGCGATGATTTGGTATAAACTTCGTTTCGTACATTTCACACATAATTTGAGCAAATTCACGATGATTTTTGTACATTTACAGTATACTTACAGCATATTTATCGACTTTTACTTGTACACTTTCAATATTTAATAGCGTATTTACAGTATATATTTAGAATTATATTAAATGTATATTTAAAGTCTATTTGCAGTATACTTACAGATTTTTAAAGCATATTTACAATATATTTACAACATGTCAACAGTATATTTATTTTATAAATATTATATAGATTCTAAATATACTAAAATATACTGTAAATGTATTGTAAATATACTATAAATACATTTCTTAAAATATACTGTAAATAAACTATCAGTTCACAATAAAAATACTGTTATAATACCATAAATATGTTAGATTCTAAATATACTAAAATATACTGTAAATGTATTGTAAATATACTATAAATACATTTCTTAAAATATATATTGTAGATATAGTATAAAATCATAACTTTTCAACGGTATATATAGTGTATATTTACATTATATTTATAGCAGTATTCTTATGGTGTATGTATAGCATACTTACGGTATATTTTAATGTCTTTACAGTGTATCCATAATACAAATGCACTTATTTGTTCTTTAATTCGTCATACATTTTTGTTTTTTTTCCTTTTCATTTGAAATGATTCTTTTTTCTCGTGAACAATGATCTGTCAATATTAGGAAGGATGTGATAGTAAGGTTGCATTCTATTATCTCCTGGTTTTACACCGTCCTCAATAAATCAGTCAATCATGCCTAAAACATGCAAGATATTTACTACATCATTTTAATGAACATCCTGAGTAGGGTATTTAAAGATTTTTTCACTGGTCAACTTTGCATAATCAAAAGACCCCGTTCGAGGTTACCTTGCGATTTGAAACTCTTGACAGATTCTACAGTCATTTCCAAAATGTCAGCTTTCTCCAATTTCACTGGTCTTCCAATCTGAAAAATCATAAAATTAGAATTGACAAAACAATAGACAATTCAAGATTACAGACTTGTGTTAATCATGTTATTTAATTTAAAAGATTATGGTGTTTAGGATTCACATTTCCAGAACCTGTTTAAGTTATTGGGAATTTCGATTGCGGGTAACTGCATCCCCAATTACATCTGCTTCGAAGATATGAAAGTGCCTACCAGTCGTGAACCCATGTTTGCCATGGACATTCAGGATCTACATACGGGTGCTTTCCTAGATATGACAGAAGAGAGCATGGCAAAATTGTGTGCATTAATTAGCGAAGCGGTTTATTCTGCAAACATTTTTTGCTACTTTGTATCATAAATCCGAGTATAAACTTGGCTATTCTTTATGACTAAATGTCAAATGACAGCCCACACTTTTTTTAAATAAAGAAAATTTGACTGAAGTGGCACCGACAAAAATGGAAAAATAACAGCAAAATCTGAGTTGGCACCGACACAAAAGGAAAACAACACCCAAACTGAGATAACAACATCGCTTAAGGAAGGAAAACGCGAATTCCCTGAAGTGAACTCTGCATTTTCGAAAACGAAAGCGTTACCAGAATCGCATTTTCTATAGTCCTGTTCAATGTGATAATCATTGAGGCATTGAACTTGAAATTATGAAATGTAATTTAAAATTCCAAAAATTGTTTTGAATTTGTAAAGGGTCAATTTGCTCAAGGTACATACTGCCTTAGGCATACAACCTGTGTTCTGTGTTAGAGTTACCTCCCTTGAAGGACATATTTTACCTTAAGCTTAATACTTGTTATCTGTGTTAACGGCATAAGCTTCCCACATATAACATTCTTAATACAGATCAGCGTTACCTGCTTTAACATTTATTACTTTGTTTTAAGAGTAGTGTTCTAGTACTAAGGAAGACTTTCTATTCATAAAGGATGTATGAATCTTGTTTGGCTTCGGAGCTCATTTGTGATAGTATTTATATTACCAAAGTAGCATACATCCTCACCATTCTGTCCGGTTTATCAGCTCACCTTCGTTTGACGGTCGAGTTGGGTTACTATGTCGTGTAGCTGTTGTAGGGAATCATTGATTCTCTCTCGTCTCCTCTTCTCAATCAACGGTTTATTCACCTGTACAGATTTAGATAAAACTGAATATATGTACATTCATTTTTCAAATAAGAGTGTATGGTACATGTACATAAACATCAATTGAAACTTGAAGAATTGTACTTGTACTACTAGTCTATATGAATTACAGTGGTAAGTATTTTGGTTGCTGTTTTACAGATAATTTTCGTGGTGGTTTTATTTCGCGCCTTCGCTGTTGAATGATACTGCCAAATCAACTCGGCTGCAGAAATCTCTTAGCGGGATGCTATCAAGCTGTCGATTCAGACCGCTATTTAGTATACATGTATATTGAACGTAATGTAGAAGGGTTAGACACTATTTCACAATTTAACAAAATGCATAATAGATATGTTCTTTAAAGTATCATAGAAATTCTGAAATTTCTTCAAATACCATATGTGCATGAACAATTCACAGTTATATGCTAAAATAATTATTGAAAAATGTTTCAAAGTTAGTTTTGATCGATAATACATATTACATCATCCAGTTGATCTGATATTGCCCTTCCTATTATTTACGTCTGAGTCACGTAAAATGTAAAGCTCCTGATGTGTATTTACTGCTTGTCAGTTTAATACAGAACGACGAATAAAGTGTGTCAATAAAATTTAAAATACGAAAATCAAAGAATCCACTTATAATAAAAAAAAATCGACGTTAAAATATAAGTAAAACTTGACGGCTGTGTTTGTAACCGTATATACAATCAACAAATAAAGATTAAAGTCGTGTATGGACAAGTTCTCATCACCCAATATACAAATCTAGTAAATTATTTTGTTATCAAGAAAGGAACTATCCATGTACATACCCTCCTTTTAGGTTTCTCAGACGAATTACACTCGGTTTTCTTCACAGAAGTATCACTAGGCGCCATATTGTGTTTTAACTGGTAAATTGGTAACACTTTCTTCAAATATAACATGGCATTGTTTACGCGAAAACAAATCTTCCAACCGTGAGTAGGACTGAAGTTTGCTTGTACCCCTCGACCCGCGCGTGACTGACGTGATAGGAAGCAGACGACACACACCAGGGCACGAGCCAACTTGTGTCGGCTGGAACTTTCATCCAATCAAAAGTCTTCAAATATTCGCCTCGTGCCAAAAATGTAAACACCACAAAACAGGTCTGCTCATGCATGTAAGGGAAAGTTGAATAGTTAACAAGGTGTTACAGTGTATGTGGTGTGTGTGTGTGTGTGTGTTACAGTATAACAGGGTTAGAGGGAAAGACAGAGACCGCTTAGGCATTACTTTAAACTTTTGCGATTAAATATCATATGAATTACTTTTTTGTCACAATTTAATAATATGTAAGCCTTCAATTTTGTTTTATGAATCATACAATAGTTAATATCTGCCCTTACACTTGAGGAATACATTTATTAAGACGTTATTCATACCTGAGTTATCATGTGTAATCATGATAATTCCATAAAAAATAGATGAACAAGTATTACTCTATTCATCGCAAGTTCAGAGTATCCTGCTCAGTTCAGCGAACGAATTGTTCAACCAGAGAATAAGGCTACCGCCTACAAAGGAAGAAAAATGTAATTGAAGTTATTTAGATTATTTATTATCGCGAACAGTTCTGACGTCATCGTAAATCGTAAAAAGAGTGGGCCAAATTTAGAGAACGAATCAATCTCGTTCGATTAAGTCTTATTTATACATTAACAAGCCTTAGACTGTTTACCCTGCTATTCCGCAAGGGACTTTGATAACGCTTTTCCCTTTATCATTAAGCAATCTTATTGTAGTAGTATAGCCGATATCCAGCCCCTTTTAGCTTTAAATATACTTAACATGCAACTTTATTACACTGGACCATGATTTAAATCGAACATTGATCAAATGAGGTCAATATTATATGCTATCTCGGATTACTATGAACAATGCTTTCATTTCATAATGTCTGTTTTTTTTTTATACTAACAGTATACAAAGCTGTAAACTTATATATTGTAACGCCCTCCAACATATATTATAGCTTAATAAATCATTTCTGAAAAGAAAACAATACTTTTTATGAATAATCATTAAGATGAAATAATACAAAATGTTATCAACGACAGTGTTCTGAGCATAAAACACAAAAGGGGGTCACATTATTATACTATACTTTTTTATACTCACCGACTGAGCTACCTAGTCCACGGGAGAGTATTGCCCAACTGAGTTTAAGCTATTTACAAAAAGAAACTAAGAGGTTATACCACAGCGTGATGGGACAGGGAGACAGATACATATTCTTACCATATTATGTTATTCTCGAATTGTTAGCTTAATATTCCTAAAAGTGAAAATATTCAAGAATATGCACATTCGATAATTGTGCCTTAAATATTTGTTGCAGTGGTACCATTTGGTTAAATGATAGAAAGTGAAATTCAATTTCTCCATCTGTAAGAGAGTTAAAATATATGAATGACTTATTTTGTATATATCTGTATAATTCCTTGAATGCAAATAAATAATGTGTACATGTATATATACGGAGTCTAGTAAGGCCAACAATATACTTCCTATGGAGATATTTACTAGAATTGAATTGTACAGTAAATAGATCAGCAACGCATTTGTAAAGGTGACATTTCTGAGGAACCTATTAGCAACTAAAATGTATTACCCATTATTATTTCACTTACAACCACTATAGGTTTCCTCACGACCAACTCTTAAGGTAAACCTGCTAGGAGTTGGTAAACGGCTTTAGTTATCCACTAGTGTGTAACACCCTAGACGTGATTTCATTGGTAAATATCCTAATTTTGACGTGAAGTAACAATGCTTTGCGACGTCATCCTCCAGTATAACGTCATAGTTTATGGCAATAGTTTCCCCGTTTGGAAACAGGAATAATTCATTCCCGAGAGAAACATATGGTTTTCGAGATAAACTGTCTGAATGTTTGGGGAAAAACGGTCCTCAAACTCCTGATGGTTGATTATAATGTTTATCTTACTCTCGTTAGTTTATTTTCAAATTGTGCAAAACACTCGGTAAACCTGATGTCTTGATACAACTTAAAAAGCGACTCGAGTTAGATAGATTGATTACAAACCATCACTCGTAGGTAAACCGCTATTTATCCGTATACACGTAGCATTAGAGCTTATCTTTATTTGATTAATCACTGAGATACCGAGTGTAACATATCTCCACTTCAGCAACCAATTATTTAAAAATTCATAAGATATTGACAATTCACCCCTATAGACTTTCAGCATAGCTCATGAGTTATATACAAGTTAAAAATTTCTATCAAGATTAAACTTTAGGTCAGAAGTCAAAGGGCATGAGTGATAAACAATGCTAAACTTCCGGTCAAAATAACCTTTAGGTCGGAGGTCAAAGGACATGAGTGATAAACACCGATAAATACTTCATCATGGATGGTTGTACGTGTTGTCGGCGTGGTAACCTACCCGGGGATGACAGGACGGGTGAAACACGTGTACAAGAAATGGTAAAATATAATATGCATTTAAATGTAGTTCTAGTAACAGTGTAGCAGTGATAGATTGTATATGGTTAAAGTGTCGGCGTAGGAACCGCCCCCTTATAACTGTCGTATATATATACACAACTTCCATACAGTACACGCGTGTTAGTTTGTTTACATAGCCTCACTATCAGCCTATACTTAAGATAAATCTGTATTGTCGTCTGTTATAACACCGGGAGTAGGAACAAACTTCAAATTCTTAATTACACATTTAATCGGTGAATAATTCATTATTATTGAAATTGAGAACAAGATAATAATGTCCCGAGATTAAAATTGGTCGTCTTCAGACACACAAATGTACTTGTCTTCCTTAGTTATTGTAGATTCGAGTTGACCCTATGTCATGAAAACTGATATAAAGAAATAGTTTATAAGAATCATAAATGAAATGTAAAGAAATCCTTTTCATAACAGTCCACTTTCCCTTTGTGTGATAAATAAATATAAGTAGGGATTGTTAGATTGAGATTTATGGTTATTACTAAGAGTGTACAAGACATGAGTCAATTAATTAAAATCTCTGGTAAGTAAACCAGTGTTGTACATTAAGATAACATAACCTTAATTGATTGGTTATAGTCTTACATGTATCATAAAATTACTTCATTAAAACGAAAATATAGGGAACACCAATATAAACCCGTTCCTTCCTCATGTGCCTTAGTGTTGATTAAAAAATTAACATTTTGTCATTAGTACTTGAGTAAACTTTATGCATAGAAGGCTAATCACCTTCCGCACTAACACAGATTTCTGGTAATTGATAACTCTTGCGTACCTACTACTATATTTGTAGTTTCCTTTATTCTTGAAAATGCATCAGAATCAGAATGATCTCGAAGCATAGTCACCAAATTATCTATTAATATGTACAGGTAATATATGCATAATGCATATTGAAGGGATTCTATTAAAATATTTCGAATATACCAAACTATCCCCCAATCCCCGTTTCAATTAATTCCAGTCATTTTCTGATATATTTATTTTTCTAGGCATATGTTATGCAAGTTATATTTGTGAACCAAATTTTAAATTAATGATAAACTGGTTATTTACAACAAAAAATTAAAAAAAGTAGAATGTTAGATACATATATTTTAATTCAAATCTTTCTTGCAGAACAGTTTCACAGAATATTAATAATGATAAAACTTGAATATGTATGCTTAATTAAGAGAGTATTAATGTAAAGGACCGTAGCTGATCTATTCCATCCTCAGACGGTTCCTCATGTGTATGATATGTCTGGAATTAATAAAAAAAAAAAAAAAAAAAGAATTGTATCCAACTTCCTTTTTTACCCCCTTCTTCCTACTGTCACACCCGTTAGTTACACCTCTATTTATACATGCACATTGGTAGTACTGTACGTTCACCGGGTAAACATTTCTTAATTTGTTGCAGTAAAAAAAAATATCGAAAATCAAGTGATCCTACTTTACATTCTACCGAGGTAACTGAATTCTAGAGGTTAATATTTTGTGTATTGTTTCAGGAGTTAAGGACGCGAACAAAAAATCTTCGCGAATGAAATAATCATACAGCAGTATTTTTTACTATGAGTTTATTATCTATGATATTTCTTTACAGCGCCCTCTACTGAATACAAATTCCCACCGACAGAACATATTACCTCGGAAAGACTACGAGGTATGTAAACACGGCAATAGGGTCGACTGAATTTAGGAATTTTAAGCATTTATGTACTGCTATTGTTGTTGTTATGAGTGAAAAATAACTCTATAAGTAAGTGAAATTATTGAAAAGGATTAATATGCCTTTGAGCATAGCCAAGTGCGTATGAAATAGAATGTAGGAAATGGGAATAGAATGTGAAACCATCATGTAAGACCACTGGATATACAGAGAAAACAATAAAACATGTATGAGCGTTAACAATACTGTAAATATTTTCACATAACAATGTGGATAACAGTTGATGTCAGTCTCCGAGGCAGACTGAAGCCTGAAGCTTGTAGCTGGCAAAGTTTACATGAAATACGTGTTTAAGTAATAATGTTCGGTTGTAGCCGAAAATTGAAAATTTGTAACGTTATAAACAGTTTAATACGCACCTTCCTGGTTTCGTTGAATTCTACATAGGTTACAGATTAAAAAAATATCTGTTTACCTATTTTGTACCACGTAGGAGACCTAAATAGAAGAAAAGACAATAAGGACAATTAAATGTTTACTTTGTATGGTTTTATCATCGTCTATAACCAAACTGTTCTGACAGGCGTTTCATTACTTTGTTTCGTTATGGTATGTGACTTCTCGTACAATGGGAAGTGTAGTTCAGGTGTACTTGAATAGTAGACAGGTTTGGTAGTTAAAACTATCTTATTTTTTAGCTTTCTCATTGTACCAGATATAAGGTTCATAATCAATGTGTAGCATTTAACTACGTAAATAGGCGTGCATGCTTTATGTGGACGCTGAACACTTAAATTTAGGTCTCCTTGCATCTTTGGACATATATAATAATACTTAGTACATACAATACAACCAAGTAATGTATTAATATACTATATATAACAGTTGTCAATCTGGTAAGAAAGCCCCGAAGAAAACAATTCCGATGTCAATTATACTTTCATAGAACAACCAGTAAACATATATTAAGCACGTTATTGCTGCATTTGGAAGCATACGTAAATATGATGACGAAATCTGTAGGAAAATGTCTTTGTTTACCTTTCTTACCTTAGATAAGGAATATCTAATTGGAGTTATCACTTCCGTACATTATGTCTAAAGAAAAGTTCAATTTTGTTATTTGATATATACAATTAAATACATATCTGAGAATTTGTTTTGAACCAAGGTGTTTAACTAAAGCTTCATTTTTTCCAGAGCCTGGATTATGATCGCTGCTTTAACAGGCCCTATCAACGATATGTTGATCAGCTAGGCCAGCGGCAGGTGAGTAAATGAGCGATTTATAGTGAACGAGCGCTGCTTTGACCGACTACTGCTTGTTTAAGAAAAAATGAATGCTTTAAAGTCCAAAAAATGTCTTCATATAAAATGTCCCACATATTAAAAGTATCTTATAGATAAAACAGTGAGTCCTGTGTAGTCATTCGATAAGGTGTCACTCCCTTATGCTATATATGAAGGATCCCTATACCACTGCCAATGAATAGTACTTCGCATTGGCAGATGTGTTCTTCAGGCATGATTATTGCTTTTGTATATTATTTTAGAAAAGAAACGATACTTTGCGGGACTATTTTGTCAAAATGTAATAAAGATGAAATAAAGAAAATTATAATCAACAGAAGTGTTACAAAGTTCAGCGGAGTTAGACCGGGTTTCGAAATACGGAGTTCAGATTGTAATACTATCTCTCTTACCGATTGAGCCCCCTACTAGTCAACATAAATGTACTGGCCCAACTATGCTACAGTTATATCCAAAACAAATACTGCATTTACGAAAAACCACAGTGCAGTGTGACAGGGATCATAACTGCAGTTTTACAAAGTAACGAGTGTTCTCATTATTATTGGTAATTAGTTATTTCTTTCAGAACCGTACCAATTTAAACCGCAATATACCAGCTCCCATTGTTATACTCATTTCCTACTCTTTTGGTCTATCAGTGATAAATATACTTAGTATTACTTATGGTTGCTCAGACAGCTACCGTATCTCTCCATTCAGAAGAAGTGACTTAAACAATATCATATAGTCGGCGATGTTTTAGACTTTAAAGATGGAAATATAAATACCGTTTGGTAAAACCGGTTACAAAAACCCTCATATGATTTTTCTCTCAGCACGATTTAAATAATGAAACTATGAACCTGCGAGTAAGAAAATCTGATGGTAGATGTGTGAATTTTTGGCGAATATTTCGTTAACAGTCACATAATTTGATTATCCAAGTTTAAACGGATAGATTAGTCTGATCAAGCTGATCAATTGCTGACTGTATTTTGCATTATTTTCTGTCGGGAGAAAATATTCAGTGCACCATAGAAAACATAAAAATATACATGTTTAATTGATGATTTTAAAACCTCTATATTATCACGGACAATTGATAGCTGAAAACATGGCTGCCGTGATGTTTTTTGCTGTTGAAGTTGAAATATGACAACTACAAATCCATCATTTGACAAATATTCTGCCACAAGTTCTTTTTTTGTCTATATTGGAAAATTATAATTTTCTACTGATCTATACACTGACAATTCAGTATAACAGCCCTCGTGCGAGGATTACTAAATGTTATCAAAAGTGTGTAGTTATCGACTGTTTCACTCGCGTTCTGACTTTCCAATTTTCCGTGTATAACTTAAGTACGTAGCTACAGTTCATGTTGCGAGGATAATAAAATTTGACTTATTTTGTTTCAGTCTGCTCTTAAGCTCGCGCTAGTAAAATGGATTGTGACTTTTCTCGTTGGCTTTCTAACAGGGATGGTAAGTCACTGGATGATTGTATTGATAACATTGAATACATATATAACATTGAATACATAGATAACGTTTAATACATAGATAACATTGAATACATAGATAACATTGAATACATAGATAACATTGAATACATAGATAACGTTGAATACATAGATAACATTGAATACATAGATAACATTGAATACATAGATTACATTGAATACATAGATAACATTGAATACATAGATAACATTGAATACATGGATACCATTGAATACATAGATAACATTGAATTCATAGATACCATTGAATACATAGATAACGTTTAATACATAGATAACATAGAATACATTGATAACATTGAATACATAGATAACATTGAATATATAGATAACATCTGTAGCATTAAACACATTGAATACATTGAATACATTGATAACATTGATAACATTGATAACATTGATAACATTGAATACATTGAATACATAGATAACATTAATTACATAGATAACATTGAATACATAGATGACATTGAATTCATAGATACCATTGAATACATAGATAACATTGAATACATAGATAACATTGATAACATTGAATACATAGATAACATTGAATACATAGAAAACATTGAATACATAGATAACATTTAATTCATAGATACCATCTGTAGCATTAAACACATTGAATACATTGATAACATTGAATACATAAATAACATTGAATACATAGATAACATTGAATTCATAGATACCATTGAATTCATAGAAAACCTTGAATATATAGATACCATCTGTAGCATTAATAACATCGATAGTATTTAACACATCGAATACATAGATAACGTTTAATACATAGATATCATTGAATGCATAGACAACATTGAATTCATAGATACCATTGAATAAATAGATAACATTGAATACATAGATAACATCGAATACATAGATAGCATTGAATTCATAGATACCATTGAATACATAGACACCATTGAATACATAAATACCATTGAATACATAGATAACATTGAATACATAGATAACATTGAATTCATAGATACCATTGAATACATATATACTATTGAATACATTGATTACATTGAATACATAGATAACATTGAATATATAGATAACATATGTAGCATTGATAACATCGATAACATTAAACACATTGAATACATTGATAACATTGAATACATAGATCACGTTTAATACATAGATAACATTGAATGCATAGATAACATTGAATTCATAGATACCATTGAATACATAGATAACATAGAATACATAGAAAACATTGAATAAATAGAAAACATTGATAACATTGAATACATATATACCATTGAATTCATATATACTATTGAATACATTGATTACATTAAATACATAGACAACATCGTTAGCATTGATACATGTACCATTGATAATATTAAATACATTGAATAAATTGAAAACATTGATACATTGTAACATTGATAATATTGATAACATTGATAACATTGATGACATTGCCATCGAGATCATATGCCTCCAATGTTAAAGTATATATAGGATATTACATGACTTTCCAATTCACATGAGATTTATGAAACGAGTCTAAGAATTTTTCAGTTAAGCGAGCCTCTGACGAGCTAAAATGAAAAATTCATGACGAGTTTTATAAATTTCATTTGAAATGAAAACGAGTGTAAGATCCTTTTTATCACCTAATCAAGATTTGAGGCATTTATTCGTGTTAAACGGCTATTTTAATGCAACCTTAAAAGGTAAATAGCCGATATTTTGACTCCAGTGCGTAAGTTTGTGACGTCATGTACTTGTCATAGGCGTGACGTCACAATTGAAACAATTGAAACTTACAACCAATCACAGGGCTGATAGGTCATATTACATGGGTTAA